>JAQZBX010010855.1:0-43674 GCA_029593785.1 Cabassous unicinctus
GTTAAATGTGTTGCAATACTAGGGAAACTGGAGAAGAAATCAGTGTTTAAGCTGGATCATCAATCTTACTTTGAAAATGCGTGGCTTCCTGTGAGATAAGGCTCTGAAATCATGTGTTGTCCTTCATGATCCTACTTCCACCCATATTTCTAGTCTTTATATGATGGTGTTGTCCTGGATGCATCCTGTGCTCTGACCTCTACTCTTTCTTAGCGCAAATAATCTTTCATGTCCACAGACCTTGGCGTAGTTGGGTCCTTCCCTCAGGAGAGCCTATTAGCCAAATTTACAATGATAAAAGCAGCAAACATACACTGAGTTTTCTGTGGATCAGGCCCAATGCTAACAGGGTTTACCACCATTTTCTTAATTCATCCTTACAAAGCAGCATTATGTTAGAAATTATCATTATCTATATTTAATAGATAAGAAGACTGCATCTTGTAGAGGTATAAAGTGGTCAGAAACACTTAGAATTGCCTAATGTGGAATGTGCTTTATTAAGTTTTCCCTAATGTTTTTCCTAGCAAAGCTGGGACTATCATTCATGTTCATCCTGAATTACTAGAGGAAAATGACTCCATCTTATCATTTCTGGACTCTCCAATGTCCACAATGCTTGCTACTCTATGAAAGTTGAATAGTAAACAAACATTCACAAAACAGTCATTCTGCTTTTTCACCTGAACATTTTTTGCCATGTACCCTTCCTCCCACCCATTCTGGCCTCTACTCTGTTTTTATTCCCTTTACCTTTTGCCTCTTGACAATTATTAGCTTTATAGATGGCTTAATATATTTCTGCATAAGAAACAATTCAAACTTTCCCCCTAAATTTAGGACCTGCAATTAAAAACCAAGGAAGTTATAAAATAATTAACAAAGATCCACAGAGAAAGGAATTGATATTTTAAAATATATAAAATTTATGAAAAGTAGTGGTAGGAAAATAAGCAGAAAATTTAAACAAATATTTTAAAGATTTAAGGGAAAAGAAATTAGAGATATTAATTTCACAAAACAGGAAAATAAAGGAAATGGGCATCCAATAGGAAAAAAATGTCCTACCAGTTTATCATTTAAAAAAAAAAGTAGCAATAAAAATTAAATAAGGGAAAGTGGCCAAAACAAGGAAAGAAAAAAAAAAAAATCCTTGAGAAAAAAGAACCAAAAAGATTTTGGAAAAATGAATAAATCAAAAAGCAATAAAAAATTGAAGGAAACATATCATTGAAAACCATGGTTACTGAGTTACCTGTAAAAGAATATGAAATAAAACTGAGAGGGAAAATCAATGTGACTAGAGAAAAGAGAACTTTATTTATGAGTCTGTATCTCCTTTATTCTTAAAAAAGCCTTTGAGGTGAAAAGGCTGTAAAGAAAAAAGGCAAGTTTAGATACATTGATTTGTGTACAAGATATTTCTCTAGGGCTTTTTTTTTTCCATGAGAACCATATTTTGATACCAAGATAAGGGTTTAAACATAACTTTGGAGCCATGTATTTAAAAATTAATAAAATTGTGTCTAGCAAATATGATTGAGGTGGGGCTAGTTAGAAATTAATATAGAAGTCAAAATATGCTCCACATAAACACTCTCTACCAGGATTATAATAGAATTAATCTGTTAGCACTGTGACTATAAAACCATTTCATATATATTTTTCTCTATATGCAGTGTGTGGGGCATGGAATAAGTGTTTCCTGAATTAGATATGGAATTTTATGAGTTGGTAAAGAGATTAGTGGCCAACCAATCCAGTCGTAGATTGTGCATGCATCTTCAACGCCATTATAAGAATCACTCGTCTCTGTTTGAATAATTCTGGTGACACAAGAACCAGAGGTAGCTTACTTTATTTGGGGGCATCTTTTACTTACAGGTGTTTTCTTATATTGAGCCAAAATCTGCTCTCCTGTAACTTGAATCCATTCATCCCATGTCTTCCCATTGGGAAAATATAAAATATGTTCTATTCCTTTTCTAGATGAATCTACTTACAAAACCTGAATTCAGCCATTATGTCATAATGACTCCCCTTGTTCTTTGTGTGTGTCTGTATACATATTTATTTTTGTTTTCTTGTTTTACATCTCCAGTCTTTCTAGTTGTTCTAGGTTATTTGGTTGTAAGCCTTTTTAGCATTCTATTTAATATCATTTATTGTGAAATTCTTTTTTATAAAATAAGGAATTCAGGATGAGATCTCCCTTTTTATATTCTTATATTAAGTCAGTATGAATAACCTAGAAAATCCATTTCAATTTCTTCAGAAACAATGAGATGCAGTTTATAACTGTATATGGCTTTGACCTGGACTTGTGCATAATAAAGTTATGGTTTGGTTAGTAAATACTATAATATATAAATAAAATAAATAGAAGTGTGGTATCAAAAAGAGGATGAGAGATTGATAGAAGAAAATGAACTGATTAAAAAAGAAATCAAAACAATTGATAAGGGTAAAATAATGTGCAGTTTTTACTTCATATGGCTTAATTGAATATTCTAGTTTGCATTGTGCACCCGTGGTAGTTCTTCTGTCTAAGAAAGACATTAATCATTTTATCAAATTTAGCACAAAAAATAAGTTCTCTAAGTGGATAATAATATCAGTGGAAGTAAAAGACAAGCAAACAACACAAAATAAAATAAATCAACAATGTTTCTTAATGCAACTTCTGACTTTACTAATAGTATGTGTTTATATGTAACAATATGTTACCTGGATGTAAAAATAGACCAAAATAAGACTGAAAGAAGTATATGCCATTAGCTGTCAGATCTGTTCTTTTTTTTTTTTCCTAATAAAAGCTACTGCAGAGTAAACTCACCATTTATGCAAGCTCTTCCTTTATGCCGAATTGCTGTCAGTGTCCCTTGGTGAGTCCTATTTATGAGTACATTATAGAAGTCTCTCAGAGGCTCTGCATATCTGACTTTCAGTGAGTGCCTAGACAGAATGTATAGCCAGTTTTCTAGACCTGGGGAATTTAATTAATTTGCTGGCAGAGAACACTTTTTATGTCATGTGCCTTTTCCCTGACCCTACCAAGATTTCCATTTTTAAATGTGCTTTATATATTATGAACCTATATAATATTAATGAAGGTTTTCCATATGGTAATTAAAGTTCTTGACTTTATATTTTCAAAAGCCCCAGTTCCTATATAATATATAATAATGAATATTGCTATGCAAGTTGTGTGCATATATGTCACCTCTTATTTTAGATTGCGTTCCCAAAACAATAGCCTTTAGGCATATGATTAAACATAAGATTCTTAAGCAGTGTTCTGAAAACAACAGGAAACCCATGTCTGCTTTGTCTATCACTGCTTTTGAAGGTGTATGCTGCCTGCACAATTCCAATTGAAATATTTCTCTCTGTATTTTAGTATTGTGAAGGAAAGAAGTGAATAGCAAGAGATATGGATTAATCACTTAACCTCTCAAAACCTTACTTACTTCATCACTAAAATGAGGGATTTGGACTAATTCATCTTTAAAGTAACCTCCAAGTTTCTAAGGATTATGGGAAATTAGGAATTTTTGAAATTGGGGTTTTGTTCTGGCTATGAATATGACTAAATTATATTTAACCTCCCTAGTGCATAGTTTTTTCATCTGCAAAATACGGGAACTGAGCTAGATCAGGAATGTAACATGTAGTGAAACATGTGCTGACATTTTTTTTCTTTCTGGAGAAGGATTCTGAGGCCTTGCTTTGACTCAGTGGAATGGAGTGCTATGATTAACTATCATTTATGCCATAAGCTTGCTACATAAAGTTTCAGAAGCCTCATTCAAAAAGAAGCATTTTGATGATTATTATACTTTAAGCTTCCATATTTTTCCATTTTGAAGTATGTACAGATGCTTTTTGTGCTTTAAAATAAATGAATCCAAGAGAATGTTTAGTTCTCATAAAGTAGGCAAGGGAAGGAGAGAACAGCCACTTGAGATATTTGAAGCCTTTGAATGCACAATAGAGATTAGAGATTACACTCATTCTTTGTGATTTCTAAGGGCAGGACTTAGGGCAGAAAGATTACATGGGAAAAGATTGCCTCCATATAAGGATAAAATTTGTGACTGTAAGAAATCCTCAAAAACAGCTGCTTCATAGAATGAAGTATGTTGTCTTAACTGTTGAAAATGTTAAAATCTAGGTCACATGACATTTCTCAAGACCATTATTAAAGGAATTCATTTATAAGATAACAAGTTTGGACAAAATGAATTCCAACTCTAGTGAGCTGGGTTCCACAATAATCATCAGATATAATAATTGGGATAATCCATGCTGGAATTTGTTGACATAATATTAAAAATTTTAATTGGATTTGGTGATTTAGAATTTTTATCACAAGCAGTCTAATTTTAGGCAATGCTATAGCATGTTGTTGTAGTGAAATACCTTTATCTTACCAAGGCTACCCCTCTGAAGAGAAAGTACTAATTGTCATTTTTAGAGCTACCACTTTGTTTGTATCTGGAAACTCCACTCCATATCCTCATTTTAAGGTTTTTTTTTTTCCTATTGCATTTTAACTGACCATAATAAAATTTTAATAAAGATGACTTACCAAAGAAATTTAATGATTGATTATGTTCAACTTATTAAGGTGTGAAACATAAAACATTCACATAGGATCATAAATTATTTTATATGGAAGGGATTGTGAAAATTCTTCATTTTGAAATCCAGTTAAGAAAAGATAGTTTTTCAAGATCATTCAGTTTGGCATCACAATCCAGATTCCCTATATCCCAGCCCAGGGACTATCTCAGGAGAAATCAAAGTTGCTGCAGTAACTTGCTTAAAAGTACAGATCTTGGTGACTTGACACTTTTGTTTGTTTCTTTGGATGTGCCACTTATCTTGAATCAGCAGGATGAAATAGGAAAGCAAACAAGCAATTTTGTTTAGAAGAATCAGAGAAACACTGGGTGGCATGGCCTGCTGTGCTCCTGGAGGGCATGGAGGTTGGCATCCCTTTTTTTAAGCTTGACATTACAAAAGTTTTTTTTTTTGGAATTGACCAACAAGTTGTGCCAGAAGTGAAAACCAGTCAAAATATATTCCAACTTAAAATCAGGAACTTCATAATCCAATCTTATCACCACCATCTTGTGGCTGTGGACAACACAGTATGCAAAACCCCTAGACATTACAGTGCATAAATGGAACAAGTTCCCAAAGATTTCCAATCTTGAGCATTAACTAGACTTAACCATCCTTTTTACAAGAGTACCTGTCTGCTCTAATAGAACAGCAATCATCTATTAAATAAATGGAACATCTGATTATAAACAGAATTAACCCAGGCACATTAGCTAATTGTAATGGAAATTAGTTAATTGACAAGGGGAAAAAGTGTACTTAACCACTAGTAGTACATATTGCTCAGGAATTCAATTCTTTGTTTTCCACATTGAGCACAGCGATGTCATAAGCCAGTATGTTCAAATAATGAAGAAAATGCAAGGATATATTTTGGCAGCAGCAAAGACATATAGGTTTAATTTTGAAATTGGGAGATTTTTGTGAGGATGATGGAAAACTTGGCCCAGGTGTTAACTAAAAGTTTACTGATCTCTGTATTTATAATAAGAACAAAACATGAATTGGATGGGTTATTGTTTTACAAGGGTGTTTTAGATCATTTATTTTAAAGATATTTTTCCAATAAAGCCCCATATTATCAATGACTGTTTTTTATTTCTAAACCAGTTATCAAAAAAGTGTTGTATATTGTGTCTTGAACTATGTGAATTAAACAATTTTACATACTAAGTAGCTTTTAGTATATATAGATACAGCATTTTCTTCAGGGGACTGAATTGATGATTTTATCTTGGAAATCAAAGGAAAAGTAACTTTAAGTTAACAAATTAATATGCTTTACTGCAAATTCTGCTAGATCACATTAGGTTAAGGGAGAATATCTCAGTATGAGTGAAAAAAAAGAAGCATAGATCAAATCATATGATTATGTTTCACAGCATTTGAATTTAAGAAAATTGTGATTGTGACTCAGGGACTGAAATAGTATGCTGAACTATGATAGCTCGGGGTATATCTGTTAGGTAGGAAAGAGAGGATAAGATAGGTTAAAGCCAGGCAGAATGTGACCCGGCAATACCATTGCTAGGTATATACCCTGAAGAACTGAGAGCAGTGACATGAACAGACATCTGCACACCGATGTTCATAGTGGCGTTATTCACGATAGCCAAAAGTTAGAATCAACCCAGGTGTCCATCAACTGATGAATGAAAAACAAATTGTGATGTATTTACACGATTGAATATTATTCAGCTTTAAGAAGAAATGAAGTCGTGAAGCATATGACAACATGGATGAACCTGGAGGACATTATGCTGAGTGAAGCAAGCCAGACACAAAAGGACAAATACTGTATGATTGTGCTATTATGAACTAACTATATTATGTAAACTCATGGAATTAATAATTAGAATATAGTTCACCAGAAAACAGAATGAGGATAGAGAATGGAAAGATGATGGTTAATCTGTGCAGAATTGGTTAAAAGGTTGTTTGTAAATCTTTGGAAATGAATGGAAATGGTGAGAGCACATCATGGTGTTTGTAACTAGCAGAGCCATTATACGGGTATAGCAGTGGTTGAAAGAGAAAGCCCAAGAACATTTATGTTACTAGAAGGAAAGCAAAAAAATGTAACATGGGACTGTAAAACATAGTGAAACTTCATGTAAAATATGAATATGGTTGATATTGCACATATAAGACAATTTTTACAAAATATAAATACAAATAATCTAGAGAGATGGAAACGGAGTAGCAACTATGTACAGCAAGGGAAGCATAGAGAGATTGAGTGGTGATGAGTTTTGTTTGTTTGGTTTTTGTTTTTTAGTATTATTATTATTATTACTGGAATAATGAAAATGTTTTAAGAATGATTGAAGTGATGAATGCACAAATATGTGGTTATACCGAATACCACATTTGTACACTTTGAATGGATTTATGTTTTATTAATAAGTATCAATAAAAATGATTTAAGAAAAAAAAAAAAGGCCAGGCAGATCAAACTGTGCCTGGAAAGAACTGATGAGGCAGCAGGTTACAGGCTTTTAAAATACTCTTATTTTGTTTCTCTGTTTTTTGTATGATAAGACAAATAAGTTGAAAGGGAAAATGGGAACACTTAAGAGTGTAATGAAGGTGGAAGGAAACCATGCCATTCCAGGCCTGCCCGAGGTTCCATATATAGATATCTCATATGGTTTTTTTGAACAGATTAACTTTTCGTATTTCTAGAATCTGTGTTTTGAATGTGTGTGTTATGTGAACTTAGCATCGTACCAGATAAATATCAAGCAGTACAGAATTTACCTATAACCATAAAGCTTGTCTTAATTGTGTTATCAGTATTTTACAATTCATGAAAGAAACCATCAAAGTATATTTAACTATGATTCATTACTTTGGTGATTTAAAATTTAACTTTAGAAAATGAAATATTTTTATATAACAAGATTCTCCTTAACAATTCTCTTTCAGTTTTTAGAAGAATTCAGTATAAATTAAGAGCAAAATCTTCCTGTATTATTGGCAAAGCACCTTAAAGTTCTAATTATATTTTTATAAAGTAAAATCAGTAATATCTGGACAATAGAAGTATTTGTAACTGAAATAAGTGCTTATGGACATCATAGATTATTTAAAAGATGTAGCATTTAGTTTTTCTTTTTTAAGAAAGAATTTTCCATTTTTATCTAATTCAACCAACTAGGTATAAACCAATCATTTCATGCAATATACTGTTACTATCATTGAAATAGTGACTAACAAAAAATACGAACCAAATGATCTCATTACAAATTGAAGAATAGTTTCTGAACAATTGGAAATCTTCTGTGACCAGATAAACCATAAAAGTGTTTTACTTGATTTGTAATAATGTATTTGCACAAATTTAATTATTTTTGTTAAGTAATTTTGTTTTAATGTATCTAGTAAACAAAATTGAAAAGTATTTCATGGAAATATCCATTATTTAAGAGTTTATTACACCTTTAGGAGGGAAACAAGGCCACTTCTAGTTGCAGTAGTGTGAGGCTCAAAGTACTTGATTAGCAAGACTAGATTAAGTTTAAGAAATTACTGAATTACCTATAGTTTGGTAAAAAAATTACTAAATTTTTTCAAAGCTGTCATAATTTAGGCATTTCAGTTATGTTTTAGTATACATTCAGCTTTTACCTGCAATTGTACTTTATTTATGAGACTCAATAATGAGAATGACCAAGTTTTAGAAGTTTTGCTCATAAATTGAAGGGGCACTAAAATGAGCATTTTAGCAATGTGAAGCTCTTTTTTTTTTTAAGCCAATTATTATAAATAACTGAATTTCAAAGTGGGTTGCTCCAAGGAAATAATGTGATATATACAGCACCATTAGCAATTAAAATGATGAACTATTTTCTGGGCTCTCATAAAGTCCAAATGCCAGAGAAATAAACTATATTGTCTTACCAGATGAGTTATATCTTTTTAGGAAAAAAAGCAGAATTAAAAAACATACCTGTTCATTGCTTGACAGTTTTGGAAGAGGAACATGTAATCTTTTATTATTAAGTGTTATGGAGTTCACTTTGGCATGGCTGTAGTTGATGTGAAAGCATGTTTCCTGTAGATGCGTGAATAAGAAATTTATAAGTAAAATGTGCATATTATTTTTTTTCTTCCAGATACCAGATGGCATTAAATCAATTTTTAAGTGTTTGTAGATTACTATAGATGTCTATGGCCATAGCACCTAAGGATTTACCTTATTGAAAATCAAACTTTTAGACATTTAATTTGCAAATGAGCATTGCCTTTTCTTTTAAATCGTTTGCAGTGCTATAAATGTGTGCCTTCGTCTATTTTACTAAATGGTTATTCATTTATTTATTTATCTCTTCTACTTTGAATTAATAATTGAGTACTTCCATTTTATTTTAGACCAAGTTGTAAATGAAAAGGGTCATAGACTTCCTCAATAAGTAATTGGCCTGGGAGAGCAAAGCCCTTATGCTGAAATGCCATCTATTCAATGTTGATAGACAGTCTAACCCATCCAAGGCTTTATTACCTTGCATGTAAAATGATAACATAGTAATATACATTAACCTCCCACCAGTTCGTGGAGACAGTTTACAGATGACTTGTGGAAGAGAAAGAGAAAGAATTTTCCTACTGATTTATGAAAGAACAGTCACCACAATGCAAGAGGGAGATGCTGCATCCTAGTAGAGAGGGCATAGATAATGGATATAGTAGAATAGTTTGCATTTAAAAAATGAATCTTTATGTAGGCAGCTGAGAGAAATGCTTTTAAGGATGAATTGGGAAATGAGAATTGGCTGTGGCTAGGCCATCTAACAAGGCACTATGCAGGCACATCAGGAAGCCAGGGAGTTTATAAATAAGCAAAATCCTGCCTGGTAAGATTACTTCCTGCTGCTTGCTGTGGGTGGAACTCCTTTGGCATGACAACTTTCTGAAATAATCTTCGAGGGAACTTTTACTCAGTGGTCAAGGAAAAGATTTGGGGAAGAAATTCTAGGATATTTCATGCTCAATGAGAGAGGACCTACCAGTTCTCGTATGATGGCTTATTATTGATGCAAATCAACTGCTAAGAGGGCCTCCTCCATTTTTCATGTGAAACTTGGTTACTGTCAGAGACATAGAACCCATTAACTGGAGCTCAACTAATGGTAATTATAATCAGGAAGATTGGATGGGGGCTGAGTACAGATTCCTCTGGCTTTGGGCCTAAATCTAGTCAATCAAAAATCAGCCTTTCAAGTAAAAACTATCTTACCATGTGTTGATTGAGCATATATTTTGAGGCTTCACAGTCATTGGAGATTTCATATTCTCTTCTAACACTGATTAGTTGCTTTACCTGGATGACGCTACTCTGTCAGTGTTTTTATACATGCATCCTATCATTATGGAATACCTTAAATTGTGAAGTTTTTCCAGCTCTTGGGGATTATTTAAGACCAAGTTATATATTTGCATCTTTTTAATATAATGTACTGTTACAAAAATATTGGTAATTAACTTCATCTGTAATCAATAATAGTTATTATTATTACCTCCATTGTGCCTAGTCCTGAACTAGGTACTAGACTGAATTTACTGAATTTAAGGATTATAATCTTCTGTGCATATTGTTTTTTGCCATTTTCTATTTCATTATGAATAGAATGGCTGGATATATTCCTGCATTTTCACACTTTAGAGATAGTAAGATGGTAAGTAAGATGGTATATGCCATGCATTTTAGAATGTATGCACCTGCCAAATCTGAGAGGGATGACAGAGAAAAAAGAAACAGCACAAGCAAACAAGCTACATCAACTTTTTCTCATTTTCAAAATAATTTTTTCAGGTCTAGGGAAAATTTGACATGAGTTAAAGCCTTTTAAGTCTCAACCAGAGTTAATTCAGAAGATCACATTGATTCACATGGATCCTGGCAGTATCAGGAGGGCCATATTTTAACAGGGATGAACAGTTCCAGGACAATTTCTGCAGTGTATTAGACACCAACATATTCTCTTTCCATTTCAAACACATATGTCTTATCTTTCTCCCTTGATAGAAATGCATGTACTTTGGCTCTTTAAGAATATTCCATTTTCTGTTAACATTAAATTGTCTGTACATTATCTCATCCCAATAATGGTGAGGGGGCGAGTCTTCTGTGTGCTTTTGAGTTCATTTTCTTTGGGGAATGTCTCATTCCCTACTTTAGTTCACCATAGGGAAAACGACAGGGTGTATTAAACTCCTTTAGCTGCAGTAGTTATATTTATTTGGGAATTTATTGCATTTCATTTTTCATATCTTTGCATATAAGACTTTGAATGTACTTCTCTGCATACCTCCCTGGGGTTGGCAGAAATAGCAGCAGAAGATGTGCAGTTTCAGAGATTTGGACAACAAAAGTGGCTGTGCTGAGGGCATTTGTACATATTGTTACACTGGAATGAAATTGTTCTACATGCCTTGCCGTTTGTCCAGGCAATTCATACACAAACTAGAAAGTCCTTTTGCTTTTAATACATTTTATAGTTGAACTGCTTAGCATGCTCTTTTTTCATTTTCCTTTTTAAAAAATGCTTGTCCAGTTATGGAGAATAAAGAAGCAGTTTCCATCCCATTGCCTAAAATTTCCTATCAGAGAAAGCGAGCAATATTTAGAGAGTTCTTTCTATAAGTTTTGCTTGAGTGCTTTTTAAAAAATTCGTATTTATGCCCTGCTTCTTTCACACACAGGAATTGAGGAATTGTCTAGAACCATAAGAAATTAATATATGTTAATCAGGTTACATCCTTTTCATTCAAATTCAATAAATCTTAATTTCTGTTCTTTATATCCTAATATGAATTACAGTACTTCTGTGGTATATTTAGGAGGCGGTTTTTAAGGTTATAGGCATTTATATGTTAATTATATATGAACTTCTATAGAATAATAAATTATTACAGATATTGCCTGCAATACATATTTATGTTTTATGATCCTGACTCACATTTGGAAGATAAAAGTAATTTGGATCAGTTAAAGCATGCAGATATATGAATTGATTAAATAATCTATATTTCCATAATTCTAATTTTATTGGAAGACATCTTTCAAATTAGTGGCTAATTTTCTGGAAAAACCTGACATTTAATTTTTTAAAAAGAACAATCACTGTTATCAAAACAAATTTATTTTGAATGTTCTAGAATATTTTATCAAGACTCTGCTTTTTCCTGAAACCATTCCCTTCCTAGATCACATGATAAGATACCAAATCACATCTCTCCAGTCATTCAAAGAGAAAGATCTTCAAAATTCTGAACATTCGTCCCTCATGAAAGATGTTGTCTCCTGCTCTTGAATCTTCCTATGCAAATTCTTGATTTTACAGCAGCATTTAAACAAACAAAAGTAACTGGAAGTGCGAACCTTGCTAGCTGGATGTGGTCATATTAAACCTTTTACCCTTCTGTGACTTACATCAGTATCCTTCCATGGAAAACAAAATAATCTTCAAAATGTTGTGGGACTTCAAAAAGAAAAAAAACCAACAACAACAAGAAAAAAGCAGTGCTTTGATGAGTTCAGAATCAGCTATAGCCAAATTATTATGTATACTCTTCTGGCAATTTCTATTATGCTTGCCATTTTTAGTCCTAAGTATTTCCATGGAGTGAAATTTCATTTTTCTCTTGGAAATTTTCAAGATAATTAATTTTCAAGGCACAGAAGATGTTTGAGGTGGATAACCTGGCCTTGTTAAACATCCTATTGCTATTTCTAGCTATCAACATTATAACTCATCAGAAATTCCAAAGCAAGAGCTGTTTAAATCAAAGGATTTTCATTGTGGATCCCTGACTGCTGCTGGCTAGATGTCAAAGTTGGGAAGATACTCTCCAAGTAATTGTAAAGCACTGTTATCCAATCAGCATATATTATTGCAAAGCAAGAACTACACTGTCAGAATTTCTATTTAAGTTAAAACTCAGTCATTTGAACTTTGAATCATATGTACTTAAATGTCTCTGCTGGGTTAAAAGCCTGTTATATTTTCCCACTTTCATAAGGGTATTCAAGATAAAAAATACACTCTTTTGATTTCTCTAATTTTTCATTAGGGATAACTGCCATTGTTTTAGTGGCAAAATTTGATATCCATAAATTATTTAATGGCTCAATTTTGGTACGTTAGCCCCAAAATTCAGTGTAATAACTCTTTAAGGACAGGGGCCTTTGGGGACTTTTGGGTAGGAGAGTAAATTGAGAAAAAAGACATTTGGTTTTACTTTTGAGGGAGTTCCATATGGATTGAATAAGCAGGACTTTTTATTTCATTTATTTATTTTTATGGCCTCGCACCTTTAGGAGAAACCAGAAGTAGGCCATCACATATGAAATCTTCATCAACTTTAGCTCAAATATTCCATTTTGTTAGTGGTTGAAAACGAAAAGAAGGCCTCCTGTATTGAGACTTGGCTGTGTTGCAAAAGGTCTCAGATCATGCATCAATTTATTGTTAAAGCGGAAATGAAAATCTAGATTATCAAAATTACTTTCAAGGACAAAAGCCCTATTATTCTTATGAAATAACATAATTTAGTTAGAAGAGCATCAAAATGGGAGTTAAGAACGTCTGTTTTAATAACTCTTAAGAAATAAACTTGGCAATGCATCCTCTCTATGCCATGGTTTCCTTACTTATAAAATTATGGAATTGGGCTAAAGACTTTTAAAATCACAACTAGTTTTAATTTTATTTATTTGTGCTGTATATTTTTAAGTTAGCCAATATAAATAAAATGTGGATATTTAAAATAAAACTGTTTACTATAAGATGTTGATAATTTTAGAGTTGGTTTAACCCATATCTAAGGATTGTGGCTAAGATGAATGCTGCATTGCAATAAGGGAAAGCAAACTTGCCAAAAAATATTCTAAGTCATAAACACAATTTTTTTTTCCCCTCTTGGTTTTTTTGGTTTGTTTGAATTGTAATTAATGACAGAACTTTCAAAATGAATCTTAAAAGAGCCCAATAACTAGCAATAGATATTTTCTAAAACTAGGCCAAATATAATTTCCTACACATTTAGAATCAATCAATTCTTACATTTGATAGTATACTCTTCAATGGGGAATCTGCATATGGTATCTTTCCTAATATGCTTGCTCTATTCAAAATTATAGTTTATGCTTTTACATGACATGTACATAGACTGTGTTTGTTGTAAAGGACAGAAAGTTGTATAAACCAAAGGGCATTTTCAACAATGATAAACACTGAGTCTTATAGAAGAAACAATGAGTCTTATAGAATCTTTTGGGATGTTAGAGGTGCTTCTCTTCTTCCTCTTTTTCTTCTTCCTCTTTCCCTTTCTCTCTCTCTCCACATACATAAATCCAAACAAAACATTTTTAAGACACTAAAAAGATATACACATATTAATAAGAGTAGGCTTTCTAAATTAAATATTTTGAGTAGATTTCCCAAAACTCATATAAAAATCAAAGAATATGAGAAATGAGATATCTATACTTTCTGACCCCATATCTTTGGTGCTCCAAACATAAGATTCTTTCCTGTTAAGGCACATAGTTGCAGACATTTGTTCTGGAATTGAGTGTAACGGCACAGCCTTGTTTTATCTATATTTTTAGCAATACACATGTCATAGCACATGGCAAATCATGGTTTGTGTGTCTGACTCTCCACTAGGCTTAGATTCCTGTGATTACAGGGGCTGTGTCTGCTGTATTTACAAGTCATATCCTACTTAGAAGGATCTCAATATATATTTGAAGAATAGATATAGTTCTTTGACTTTATTAAAAATATTTCTTTAAGCCAAATACAAGACTTATTCCCCATGTAGCCATCATTCTTTCCCTTTGACTTTATTTTTCGTAAATATTTTTTGGGTAGACACTTTGTTCTAAATATTGTTTAGTTTCTGGGAAGAAATAGATTAACCATACAGAGGTTTTGCCCAGTACTATTTCAGAGAAAAATAGAATGAAAAATGATAAAAGAAAAAAAAATGTGAACATAAATATGTAGAAAGGATGTTATGGTAGACTAAAATAAGCCAGTGCAACCCAGCCTTGGGGCTGGAGTTTGAGATTTCTGGATGAGGGTGTCACATAAGCAGAATTTTCTCTCCTACTTTAAACTCCTAAAATAATCATAAAACCCCTGTTTCCCACCTTTAATTTTCTACAAGCATCATTGTGCATCCTTTTTTTCTTTTTTTTTTTGAATAAAGATTTATTTTTAAGTCAGGGATTTTGAGAGGATGATTGAAGTTAATTTCACCTATTATTTTTAATTCTGCCTTAATAAACAACTGCCTAATAATTATTTATTTGGGTGTTTCTCTCCCTGAATAAGAAGATCAACTGGGTTAAAGCAATTCTCGTTAAATGTTGGAAAGCTGAGAATGGTATATATACATTATAGTCCCATAGGACAACTCCGAGTTTCTCAAGGAAGCATGTGCCTGTGTGCCTCTGTGTTTCCTTTTTCCTATTATAAGTTTTTCACTTTTCCTCGTGAACAGTTCTTATTCATGTATTATAGTTCACAAATATTATCTTTTCCAATGAAATTATGTAACAGCTCCAGGGTCCTGCATAAAATGATAACCTCTCCTTCGTTTTATAACATTTCAGATATATTTCGATAAGAGAATATTTACTGAGAGCCTGTTTTGTTTAAAGCACTGTAGCAGGAACAAAGAGTCATTTCAGCTCTGGAGACAGAGAGCTGTTTTAGGCCAGAATGCAGAGTATAGACTTGCTGTTTTCTTTACGGCCAGTGTCCATTCTGAATATTCCATGCCCTTGCTGTACCAGTTTGCTGTATTTTAAATGTCTCCACAATATAAAGCATAAAGAGTCCTTGGGCATTTTGAGATGTGTCATTCATGTTTCTTTCCTTGAAGCTATATTATTACACATAAGTGGCAAATTCCTAGGTAAGAAGCAAGTTTCGTTTCGCCTCTCTTTGCCTCAAAGTTTTCTCAGAGTGTCAATTTCTGTAATGTGAATACCTCAGGAACTAAAGACACATTGGGAAGGCAATTTAGGAGATATGTTGGCACACCCAAGTGAAGCAGAATATTTGTTTGGTATATTTGGCAGTTTGAAATTATTTTATGAATCCCAAAAAGAGAAAACTTATGTTTTAAACTAATCCATTCCTGAGGGTCATTTTGGTTGGACTAGTCAGTGAGGTGTGAGCCAGTTTGAGTTTCTGCCCTCTTGCTGGTTCTGATATAACCTGAGACACAGAGGAATAGAGAGCTAAGCTGTATGCTATATTTGATCCTGCCATGTGAGAGAAAGGAGAGGCTCAAAGAGCTGAGGCCCAGGGAGAGATGAGCCATATGTCTGATAGCTTGCAGCTGAACTCAGGAAGAAAGCAGAGCAGCTGAACCTGAGAGAGGAGTCCTCGTAAGAGACAAGCCCTATGCCTGGTCGCCCGCAGCTGAGCTCCAGGAGACGGTACAGCCTGGAGTGGAAAGCAGAGACCTAGGTAGAGATGGCCGGCCATCTTGTTTCAGCACATGGCAGCTGACTTTGGTGAGAAAGCACCTCTTATGGTGCCTTGAATTGGACTTTTCACGACCTTGGAACTGTAAGCTTTTACCCCAGATAAATCCCTTTATAAAAGCCAACCCATATTTGGTACTTTGCATCTGCAGCCCTTTGGCAAACTAAAACAGTGTCTATTCAGAGAAGACTGGCAATATGAAGCAAGGATTGATGGAAGAGATATTCCAAATTTGTAAGCCATCTGTTCATCTTTCCTCTTTAAAAGTATATGAGTTTGAGTCTTAACAGGTCTGAGACTGCTTGGGAAGAAAAGTCAGAAAAAAAAGAGAGAGAGCAAGGGGGGAGGGAGAGAGAGAGAGAGAGAGAGAGAGAGAGAGAGAGAGAGAGAAAATACCTGCAGCTGAAAACAATGACTTGAAAAACAAGATTTTATCAATGCTCATGAAACAAAATCCAAAGTTTGTGTTCTCTGGTTTTAAATAAGGGTAGTGGTTAAAATTAAGGACTTGAGTGAAACATACTTGGGTTCAAAGATCATCTCCTCTACCTAGTAGCTGAGTGTAATTGGGTTCTTAAACCTTACTAAGCATCTCTTTTTTTGCATGAATTAAAGAGATAATAGCTACTGTTTGTCAGTCATTTCCAATGGGCCAGCCATTGTTCTTTGCATTACGTGTTATTTCACTTAATCCTCACAACAATCCTATTACAATTATTATCGTTATTCCCCATTTTACATGTAAGGAAGCTGAGGCTTAAAGAGGTTAGACACTTTGCTCCAGTCACCTAACTGCTATTTCTACCCAGGTGGTTGGAACACAGTCTGCACTCCTTACCACTGCTGCTTTGTGCAGATTCCGTGCATACAGTAAGTGCTATATGAAATGAGTTTTTATTCATAACAATTCTGAAATAGACCTATTATGCTTTAGGCATTTTATTATAAATTACACAGCACAGAAGTGTGACAAAGTGGTAGTTTGGCATTCTTCCTGGCACAAATAGTACTCATGAGTGGAATGATACTTTTAAATATCAGACATTTTTTTCTCCTATTACTCTTTGGAAGACCAAAAGGAGAACATTGTTTTCTTTAGTACTTCTAAATATCCCAGACAATCAATACTGGTTTATAGAACGTATTGCTAACTGTTAACTCGATTTGTCAAGTGGAAAAGGATTTAGTATATTTTCTGTAGCTACCAAAAGCAGTATATAAAATGGTGTAGTTGTAGTATAAGTTATCAGGAGTCAAGGTTTGCAGTGGCAGTTCTTGTACTAACCTAACCATGGAGTGGTGAAAGTCATTTAATCTACATCAGGGTCTTCCTGTGTAAAGGGTTAAGTGAGTTCAAACACAAATGGTACTTCCAGCTCTAAGCTCAATGATTCTGCAGTTTGGTAGATAAAGGCATAGGCAGGAATATCACATTTGCATCAATAGGGTAATTCAGGTTATCCAAATCTAGAATAATCTACTTTTCTACTTTTTGAAGTAATCTGCATTATGTTGGTAGAAATACTTAAAAGAACTCCTTGCCAGCAATGATTTAGAAGATACAACTCTGCTGAGTTGGAATTTGTACTAGATTAGATCTTAAGGAAAATTTAAATTTCTCACCTTCAGTTTCTAAATTCACACTTACATAAACTAAATGCTTATATAAACAGAGAAATCCTCAGAGAGGACTAACAGAGGTTATATTCTGACTTCTTAATCTCGGGAAAAACAAAACAAGCAACATCCCCAAGTAGAGTGAAACCAAGTTTCCAATTACTCTGAAAATTCTCTCAGCCTAGCAATAGAAAAATAAACCCAAACACCTGCTATGTTTTGATGTAAATCAAATTCAGGCATGGTTATTCCTCTAAAATTTCTCAGGTAGTAATAAATCTGGCTTCATTAGTAAGTCATATAAAACTGATTGGTGTTTCTTAAAGTCTGGACCTAAGGCCAGCTGCATTAGAATTACCCTGTACAAATCACAGACTCCTGGATTCCATAAACTTTTGAATGAGAGTCTTTTTGTTTTGTTTTGTTTTGTTTTGTTTAAGCAAGCTTCCTTGTCAGTGGCTTTCACACACACACACACACACACACACACACACACACACACTATACATATATATATATATATGTCCATGATGGTCTGTAGTATCATACTGGCCCATGAATATTCCATGAAAACTCATCTGTGATAAAAATTATAAACTAAGAAGGAATCTAAGCAGTTAAACATTGCCATGGTTGTATTTGTAATTTGCTTAACATTTATGGAATATCCATGAAGTCCCAGGTTCTATGATAATAGACACTAGTCATATCATTTTTATAAGATGAAAAGGAAAATCTTTTTATAACTGAAATAACTCTCTTTAATTTTCGGAATTTTTATTATGGAAATGAAAAGTATTCCAAGTTTTCTTAATCTGAATACCAATATTTCACTTGTTGTTGCTAAAATTTGTGGGCTGTTATGGTGACTTAATATAGTATTTCTTTTGATATGAGTCAATCATCTGACTTAACTTTGGTTTTTACTTTGTTTGCTGTGTTTTGGGTTTGCTAATTTAAGCAGTGGTTATATCAATTCTAACATTCCCCCATAGTTATGATGGAGATTTAAAATGTGAACATGGAGCGGCCATGGTTATATGGAAAATAACGAAGTTGAATAAAGTGACCTATCAAGGTCTCTTCCAACTCTAAAATTCTGAGGGTCAGTTTCTGATGTATGTGCTTTAAACATATTCCAGTGAGCTTAGAACTATTACAAGAGTGAGGTATCCAGGACTATTACACTACCCAACCTAGTTTAATGTAATTGTGCTCTACAATGCAAACAAATTATCTCCAAAACTCAGTCACCCTTCACAGATCTTATTTTGCTCATAATTACAGGCCCCACCCACAACGTCCCACTCTCTAAGCCTCATACCATTAACATGATGTGTAATTATTAGGCACAATGGGACTAACTGCAGACCACCTGTGCCACAACCCCACTCCAGCACTCAGAGAGGATTCACTTGACAACATGAACTCACACATATTCTCAAAGGAGCTAATTCTAAAATATAGCCTTCACCACATTTCTGACCTTTGTTTCTGGTTATCTTTAGTATAAACAATTTCATTCTTACAAATATTTCTTGAACATTTCCTAGATGAGAAACACCATGCTACAAAGAGTTGTGAAGAAGTGATAAATATCTTTGTTGATCTCTCAAAAGATGACAGGATTGGAAAAAAGATATACAGAAATAAATTCCCTAAAATATTTGGCAGTATGATCTGTGGCACAGATTGAACTCTTAGTACATGTGCCACTAAGTGTCAAAGTGTGTAGCATCGACAATAATAATAATTTCAAAAGATTGTCAAGAACTTAGAGAGGTTGTGAGAAGTATCATAGACAACCTGGACCTCCAGATTGATTTGCTTTTAGGTAGGTGAAGAGGAGACGGAAAGGTACTCAGAGAGAGAGAAAGGGTGCAGCATGGTTACACATTGGGAAAAGCTGTTGCGTGTTTGGGAAAGAGGGGAGATTAGGTTTGGAGATAGTATTATTTGGGGAGATGTGGGTAGATGTGCTAGGATCAAATCCTAGCACCCCTTGGTTATCAGATCAAGAAGTATAACTTTGAGTGTGATAAGGAGTGACTGCAGTTCTTGAATAGAAAACTAACTTACTGGAATTTTAGACATATTGTTGTGGTAAATTTCAAAAGAAAAAGTAAATACTGAGACTTGAGGAAGATGAAAAAAGTAGGCATTTATGTTGTTGGATGCATTAAAAGTAAAAAGGATGGAGGTGGTAACCGCAGAAGAGCAGTGGGCAGAACAAGGTAAGTATGGAGTAAAACTGCACTGGGCCAAGGTGGTGTTTTTAAATGAGATATATTAGAACTGTACATCGGGTAGATGAGTGGGAAAAAGATGCTAGGCAGGTGTGATATTAGAGGCCAAAATCTCTAATTTCTTTTCTTTTTTTTTTTTTAACTCAGTTCATATCCCATTGTATTCTAGTCTATGTTTGAGGGGGGAATATTTATTGTTAGTTTCTGTTGCAATAGATTTCACTTTTGCCTTGAAAAAATTCCCCAAATATGTTCCATTACTTTCCTTTTTAAAAAACAGTACAAACTGAATTGTCTGGAAAATGGTGCTTCTTGCAATTATGTGAATTTCTCTTCTATCTTTTGGAAAAAGCAAATCTTGTTTCATCACTAGCAAAATAACAATGGAGTGGGAGACTAGACTAGTGGCTGATACCCCCTTTCTCCCAACCCAAATCTTCCCCGGGATTGCATTGAAGTAAAAACACTCCTGGGTTCTCCCCTGTTTCTTATGCCAATTCATAATCACAGGTCTCAGTTGAGTAAATCTGATCATTGTCATATTCCTTTCTTTTTCTTCTTTTTTAAAGTATGCTTTTCTCTCCTTGATTACTAAATATAATGTTTTTGGTGACCTGGGGAGGAAAACAAAATAAAACAAAACAGAAATTCTTCAGAAAGATTTAATACTTTCCCACTAAATATGAAAGCTTTTTCTCTTTTTTAACCAAGCATGCTTCATTTCATAAACAAAAGCCAAATACTTAATGAAGTAAATTGGATAATAGAGACTTTCTTTCACCACATAAGCCTCCCATTTTTCCTGATGATAAGAAATAGTAGAAACTGTCATGGGACTTGACTAACTAGAAACTACCAATTGTGTGTTGGCCAAGTAAAAAAAAAGATTAATCTTTCCCTCAAGCTAATTTCTGGTAATTAATCAAAATATCCAGGGGTGCCAAGATAAATTAAGCATGTTAATGTAGTATTTTATAACCTGCTTTGGAAAGGATATCTCCTCTCAGTAGTCTCTATAGGCTGGCCATATTTAACTTAAACAATTCAAAAAAATGCTGAAATGAGCATCACTCATTTTCATGAAGTTTTATGGGGTCTATTTTGAAGGAGGTGGAGCTAGCTGTAGGGAGGAAAGGTGAGGTGTGAAGAATTAGTAACAACCAAAGAGGAAAAAAGGTGATTTATTTATTCGGTTTGTATTTTTCTCATTGACTTTCCCGCTCTTTGTAGCCTGTTAGGAGCATATGTTACATCTCTCTGCAAAGTGGACCATCAGGGCAAGCAGGCAACTGCATTGTAATTCTCTGGCATGTAAGTATCTGACATTGGAGTTGTCAATCTGACATCCAGAACAAACCAGTCTTATAGAAGTAGAGAAAAAAGTAGTTTACAAATCTATTTCTGCATTTGGCTTATTAAATAGTTATGAAAAATATTCTCAGAAAGAACACATCAATCTGGAAAGTTTTAAAAATGAGTCCCACTTTATCTCCAAAAGCATCAAAAAACATTTTCTCCATCATTAGTAATGTAATAAAATCCCTTCTTTCACATAAGCAAAATAATTATTTTACAAGAACACTTTCACTCATACAAACACCCTTGACATTCTGTCTTTTTCTGTATCCTAGGAAGACTACTAAATATTCAAATGATTGACAACAGATAGTCCCCAGGGATAACATTACCTAGGCCCATTTGTCACATGTTTTTAAGGTACTTCTCTTTTACAAAGCTGAACGATGTGAGTTTTCCCAATTTTTTTCGTTCCATTTATTTGTGTATTTATTTTTAGCTCCTGAACACATTCCAGCTCTGATAGAAGCTTAGAATTGATTGATTCTAATGTCACAAGTATAGTGAAAATTGCTCTTTGCCCTGAAAGTACAGTTATTTTAAAAATTACCATTAGCTATTGTCTGTGAATGTTAAAGCTGCCTCTTCCCAAGGCAGAGTTCTGTGAGAGTATTATACCAGAGGTAGGAATGTCAAAGTTCCCAGGCAGTCCTTTGGTCTCTAGCTCACAGACCCCCTGAAGCACTTCCATAATGTCCTTCAATACATTTCCACCCTGGTAAAATCTCTTCCTCCTCAGGTGAGTTTTCTTCTTACTTTGAAAGAATTCACAAACCTCATAATGCTCTTATTCATGAATGCCCATCTGTATTAGTCAGCCAAAGGGGTGCTAATGTGAAATACCAAAAATGGGGTGGTCTTTATAAAGGGTACTTATTTGGGGTAGAAGTTCACAGATACCAGGCCATAAAGCGTTAAGTTTCTTCTCTCACCACAGTCCATTGTCACATGTTAGAGCAAGACAGCTGCCGGCATTTGCCAGGGTTCAGGCTTCTTGGGTTCCTCTCTTCCCAGGGCTGCATTTCTCTCCGGGCTCAGCTACTGTTTCCTCCACAAGGTCAGCTGTAGACGATCAGGCGAATGGCTCTCTTCTCTTCTCCTGGGGCCTTCTTTCCAACATCAAAACTGCTTCTCAAAAGATGCTTCAACTCTATTCTTGCAATGCCTTTTATATTTGATTCTCCACCCACCAAGGGGTGGGGCTCAATGCCCTACTGATGTGGCCCAGTCAACGCCCTAATCATAACTTAATCATGCCCAGATTAACAGATCAGTTTACAAGCATGATCCAATTATATTTTTGGAATTCATAATTACATCATCTGCCCAACTATAACACCATCCATCCCTTCACAACTCGAATTTCCCTGGTTAACAATATGAGGAGGCTTTAATGTCCTATGTCTCCAAAAATGAATCTATCAAATCACAGACTAATTTCTAGTACCTCCAGGAGGTTTTATATCTACTTTCAATATAAAGTGCTTTAAAAAAAGCCAGTAAATAGGAAAATATCAGAAACAGGTTTGGTTGTCAATGACAAGGTCTTCTTGCCTGTTTATAATCTCTTTCTTGCCAGGATTTAAAAGTAAATTCATTGTTAAATGAGAGATTTTCAGTGTCAACAAGTGAGAACATTTTTATTTTCTAAAAAAAACAGTAGTTCATCTGGAAACTGTATACCTCTTAAAACTTTTGTCAAGTTAAGTTTCATAAGTAATAATTGCAAGTGATTTATAAAACTCCATGATCTGTTTATTTATAAATAGTTGTTCCCATTTAAGTGTATGATGGTTTTGCTAGTAAAATTTAATAAATTTAAATTTTATATACCTTAATCCACATTTAAAACAGAAAATTGATAAATAAACAGGTACTTAAAATATCTTCCTTTCAAAGCCTTCTGAATACCACAGATATGGGAAAAATCTTATTAATATTTAATTCAGCCCTCTCCTTTGCATTATTTAGAAATAGCATCTAGGTAGGTAGCATCTAGATTCTTTTCTCTGTGCCAACTTTCTTCTCACTCCATTATAATTATCATATAATAAAAATCATAATGAGGCCATGTCCTTCCTGTTTCCCTCGTTCCCCTTATTTTGTTCCCCAAATATTTCAGCCCATTGCTTTCTGAGTAGTGTTTACCAGGTATTTTGCAGTTCTGGGTGCAGGACTGAATTGATTAATGGAAGACTTGTTCTGGAGGGCAAGAATAAGAATTTTCTTTCTTCTTCCCTTTTTCTCCATTTCCTTCCTCACCTGCCTTCCATATTTGGAGGAAGAATAACTTGTTTCTCAGCAAACATTGGATTCCAGTGGCATATTAAGAAATCCAATCAAGTGCAAATATTCATGCACAATTTATTTGCAGAAATTGAATGTCTGAATTTGACTTCGGGAGTCTCATTACTCATTCTGTCCTTCCCACGTTACAGTCAGAGGTATGGAAGGTTCATGTAGAATTCAGGTTCTTTATTATGTAACCTGAATCAGATGCTTCCTCTTCCCCCACCCCATCAGTATCTCTGGTAGGTTATCTAATCAGATTTTTTCAATTTTTAGAAATCTGAACAATTGTCTTTTCCCTCTCAAAGACACATGCTGTGCATTCCATTTCCTATTTTGAAAGGGAATTCATTTAGTCCTTAATGAACATGGTATAGAACATTGCATATATACTGATGATGTGTCCTATCTTCAAATAAATCTAAGATCTTCCTTCTGATTGGTTTTTCTAGTATAAAACTGCATTTTCTTGGATGCTTCACTACATTCCAAAAGGTTATTATAATGTTCAAAATGTTATTTTAATGTGGTGGTAGACTAAATAAATAACATAAGCTAGCCCAAGTTTCAGTAGAGACATTCTGTGAAAAATTGAAGTTCATTGAGTTCTGATCCCAAAAGCCATTAGGACTGATTGATATCCAGGAGACCTGGTTTTCAATCCTGCCTCTGCCTCCAGGATGTTGTGAGACCTTGGGCAACAAACTTTCCTTTTCTGAGCCTTAATTTCCTTATATGTAAAATAAGATGATTTCAGGGCACTTTTTTTTTTTTTTCTAAATGCCTTTCAGTGATGACTTGCCATGTTAAAAATTATTTCAACACTCAAGTAGTAGAATATTACTACTGTGCTTGGTAACCCATACAGAACTGCTGTCAGAAAAAAATAAACATGATTTTTACCAGAATATGTTTATATTGAGAAACACCTGTCACATTACCTGGCAATATTTGACATTCAGTAAATCATTTTTGCTTTCCTAATACAATTTAGGGCTAAATTTATTTTAGCAACAACTGTAACAAAGTATGTGAATAGCTAATTAATTAGAACCTGTGAATGATTATAGAAAATTCAAGTTATTTTTCTCTTTTTGGGAAACGATAAAGAATCATTGAAATTAAATAAAGGGATGATGATGATTAAGACATTTCTGACTTGGGCAAGATAAGTTAATTATTATCTCTGGATATTAAGAAAAATAATTTCATTATTAAACCAAATCACACAGAAATCATGTCTCATATTTTGTGATATGTTTACTTTTCAAATTAATAAAAACTTTCATGGTTGAGGAAAGATTAGTGAGTCATCAGATAGACTGAATGAATGATCCTTTAAAAATTGATACCTAAAATTGAAGATGAACCTTTCATTGATAATCTGTTTTATTCTTTTCCCAAATAAGGGAAAATAAAAAACAATTAAAGATGAGATGATAAACATTAAAAGTTCAATACTGGTAGACTCTCTCAACCATAGAGCAAAAGTCGTTTGACTTTTGCCACATAATCTGATAATAGGAAATATGTTCTCTTCTAAAACACACTAGGACCTCTGGTCACTTTCATATGTCACTCTATTAGGATGTACAATATGGAAGACAGTATTATATGGCCTGGAATTCTGTGTTTATGTTATACTCACTGATAATATTGTTAAATATTGTTTCAATTATATATATATTAATTTCCAATTATATTGAAAGTTCCTTGAAGTCAGGGACTATTTCATTATTATTTTGCATCTTTCCACGTGTCTGGTCAAAACATGTATATAATCATTTATGTTCTTTGATACCTGTCGTACCAGATTTTTTAGTAGTGAATGCATGTCCCAACACTGACTACTTCATCTGTTCCATTCTAGAAGGTTTTTATTTGCATACTTATCTTGGTGATATTTATTTTCCTTTCCACAGACATGTTATCATGCCCCCTCCCAGAATATATGTTGGGTCATTGCTGTAGATGAAAATCATTACCACAGTGAAATAAACAGTATCAACAACTATAAATCTTGTATCCCTTCTTTGTTGGGACATTAGACCACCAGTGTTGGTAGTTTTGGGGAATGAGGAGCTTTTTGCTTTCTTATATACATACTAAAGATTCACCTTGCTTTAACATGTAATAGGATGCTTATATTCACTTTCATCTCACACGTCGCACATAAAATAACATTAGGCACAAAAGTATTCAACATGACTATTTACACTAAAACTTTCTGGTAAAAAAGGTACATCAGGCTAGTGATCTTAAAACACAATAATCTGTAGCCCACTAGATCATTATTAAAACCAACATGGTATAACTAATACAGCCATTTTTCTATGAAAAGGATATTCAGCGAGTAGGGAAAAGCTTGGAATTTCCTTTCATGATTAAGGGAATTTAGTCCAGATTACTGGCAGATATAAAATGCAGCCAAACATCAACATTAACTGCAGCATTCATATTGTGTTTCCTCCAATGGATTCCGAAAAGCAGAAGCACAAGAACTGCAAAGAAAAATTAATGGTGCATTATACTCACCCAGACACAAATAATTAATTCATTTTTGAGTGAGGTAAACACAAAACAAGTTCTTATATTTATAAATGGAAATTCTTATTTCGGCTTTCCTAAAAGTTTTCTCAAAATTTCAACAATTCTAAAATTCTTAAGCATTAAATTAATTTTGATTAATTTCATGTGGACTAAATATGAAATTTCCTTCATCAGTGCATACATGCATTTATCTGTGATTCTATTGTTTATATATATTTATTATAATCATGGAAAATTAAAAGAAAATTATAGCTTTCATGGTCAGAGCAAATTAATTCTCCTTATAAGTTAGTGTCCTATATTAGATTATTACTATTACCATCATCAAGTACCAAGGTCAATAATTTATTTGTAAATCATTTTCAAGCCATCTAAAAGTGTTGTATCATTTGAAGACTTTATTAAGTTTATTGACAGTGGATTATTGTTGGAAAACATATTTCATTTTTGGATGCCTAGATTTTTGACAGATTTTGTTACAAGGGAAATGAATTTGATAGATAGCATAGGAGGCTATGAGCTACATGAAAAAATACTTACAATTTTTCATAACATTACTGTCTCACATTGAACTATCTGCTGCCTCACTGTCCAAGGTTGAAGCAAATGTTTTATAGAAATCAAATCCATTTTGACAATAAAAAGCCCATATTCCATCACTGAATAAAATACAAGCTCTTCAAAGAGACTTTTTCAAATTAATCTTTCAGTTTATGTATTTTAATACGGCATCCAAGAATAATACAGGATTCATATTCACCCTTCTTCTTAACCTCACTCCTTTGTGTAAAGACTTCTGATGCCAATGTCAATCTGATAGGAAAATATTCTGTGTCATATATCACTGATGTTTTCCTTTTTTAATGTAACCCTCATTCATTTTTTGATCCAGTATAGTGGTAGTCAGAATTCATAGCTTTTACTCTTTAGAGATCCATGGACCTTCCTGGGCCAGGCTCTGTCTTATTTCTACTGGTACGCGGACTCTTTTAGAAGAGAATTGCTGTAGAGTGGTGCAAGGGGTGTATGAAGAGAAAAAAGGGATGAACGACAGAAATAATTTTAAGTTTTTTGTTATCTCTCCTTTAGGAATTTTCACAAGTGTTTCTAGCAAACTCTCTCACCTACAGCTTCTCTCCCAGTTTCTGCTCACACTTCTGTCTCATCCCACTTTGCCTGGCAGGTCCACACATGCTCTGATTTTCCCCTCTAAGGAGAGACTTCAGTACTTTCTTATCCATATAAAATAAAATAATGGTTTGCTTTTTTTGTTGTTGTTTCAGAACGAAGGTATCCTGTCTCCCCAAACTCTTAATGTGGCAATCTTTCTTCACTTTTATTAGCTAAATCATTCTAAATCCTTTTCATAATATTTACCACCCACTACACTATGTATAAAATGCTGTTGAGGATGCCAGAATTTCTGTTTTTCAGTAACTTCACTGACATCATCACCTTGATGAGTAGCTTCTCCTTTTCCTCTTTTCCTTATCTCATCTCTTCTACTGTCCTTTACATTTCCAGAACAAGGGGAACACTTGACTATATCTTCGGGCAGTACTGAATGCATTCCTGCAGTTTTGAGGAGGAATTTAAGAGTTTTCCATATTATTTATTTTAGAGGTTAAAACGATTCAAAGAGAAATGTTTCGTTGTTTTAAGCATTAAAAATTAACTGCAACTGAGACCTGCCAGATATATGACATATGCCGTCTACAAAACTTGATTTATCATTTATAGTGAAGCAGTTGACAACATGCCTCTATTCTTATCTAGCCGTCTCTTGCTTCATGCTAGGATCAAGGAAATAGCTACAGGGGTCTCTTTGGTAGCTTTACTTTGTTCTCTGACTACTTCTACCCAAGAAGTCAAGTTGGAGGATATTGGACAAACAGTTTGGTAAAAAATATTATCAAAGTTAGTATACACACATCTGTATCTATAGTACACTTATATTTTATCTTTATTTTCATCTATCCAATCTGTAATTTTGTTTTTTTTTTTTAATGGAAAAAGAAAGAAGTAATAATTTAAATTTAAATTTTATTCATATGAACCAAAGGAATTCTGGTTTTCATTGGACAAATTGAAAATCAATCCCCCAAATTTGGTTTAAAGTTGGTGTATGGATTAGCATGTAACTTTTCATTCAGTTGTACTATTTATTTATTAAAAAGTGAATTTAACTTATGGAATGTCAAGAAAGCCATCTGCTTTCACTGATTACCATAAAAAATCCTCATTGAAATTTCCAACATAAAATGAAAGAAAACATACCAGGTTCAAGCTTTAAGAACTATATGACAAGAAATATTTCAGGCACACAAAAAATAGTGTAGTTTTCCATTTGTGTGCTCACTGATAATTTTATTTTTCATTGAACTTTACTGCAAGCAGTGTTTGAGAGATTTGTTAACCCCTAAAATTTTACAATATATTTTTTTGTTTTTAAATGCATGTGGCCTAGTACAAATCAAGTGACCATAATCAGCATGCATTCCTTGTAGAGTGAAAACATAAGTGACATTTTGAAATATTTTAATTGCATTGAGAAGTGCTAGTGGATATGCCAACGTGAGAATAAGATCCTGAAACTAATTAATGTGCCTTCATTTATCAAGAGCACTAGAGCTGTTATAAATACTAATAATAGCATTGTAACAGTATATTTCCATTTGTCTCTTGACACTCAGTACTGTCATAGTACCCCACACCACTGAGTCGAGGAAACTGTGTGCAGATTTAACAAGCATTACACACTGGTCTCTAGTACATTCATGAGACATACTCTACTCGTTTTTCTTGATCTTACACCAACGTAGTACTGGAATTGATTGACTTGAAAAAGACAATGTGCTTATTGCTTACAGAGCTGGAGGACTAAGGGCATGAATAAAACTTATCCAAAAATCAAATGTATAGATCAGTAACAATAGTAAAAGTACAAAAAAACACAATAATTATATCATTATTCGGTGGGGAGGTAAAGTTGACCTGGGAGGGAGGTGAATACACAGGAATTAGTTTTAATATCAAGACTTGCTTCACAATTGGAGGCTACAGTGACACAGAAAAGCCTTCAAAATGGTGTTAGAAGACCTACCCTTCATTTCTCATCTTTCATTTCTGGGTATCTTTGCCAGCAATGTTTGTCCATCACCATTATTGTGAAAACATACAGAAATAGCAGTGGATTAGGAATCTTAGATTTGGTTTTGAATCTTATTTCTTTCAGCCAATGATTACCTCTCTAGTCTTCAGTTTTTTCATGAATGAAAATAGGTAGGTGGACTCACTAATGTTTTAAGTCCTTTCAACTAGCTCCAAAAATCTGTGATTCTGTGATTATTAATAGAAGATGATTGATGCCCCAAAGAAAGAATATAGTAAGGGCAAAACTTAATGGGTCGAATTTCATCCAGAAATTTCATTCTGTGGGTCCTATGGAGTCTTTTATAGTAATTTCCTGGTTACCTACAAAGGAGAGGTCCACATACAATAAAGTAATCCAAGTAGAATGTACCAAAGGCATGTAAAATTCAAATAAATTGCCCATTTTAGAGAAAGAAAACCAGCCAAAGATGAGCATAAATATGTATGAAGAGAAATGTCCCTCTAACTCTTTGAGCTCCATTTGTCTTCTGGGGCAAAAAAATGGAATCTTTAGTAGCAACATTAAAGAAAGGAAGTATACATTTGTGCATTGTTTCAAATGCCCTTTTTTTAGAAGCTTTGTTTGTCTTTGTTTTAGCTCCAGGATCAGCTAATTATCTATTGGGGTTATATTTGGATTCCTATTCAGGAAGGATTATAGATCATCAACTTAATTCTTTCAACAAATATTATTCCAGGCTATGATGGTTGTAGAATAAGGCATGAATCTCAGATATTTTAACATTCAGTAAAATGGAAAGAAAATAGCTTAGGAAGGAGAATGCCTTGAGTTTTCAGGGTGGCTATGAAACCAACCTACTATCTTTGTGACCTTGGGCAATTTACCTAATCTCTCTGACATCCACATTCCCATTTGAAAAGTTAGGAAAAATCCCTAACATCCTGGATTGTGTTTGGGTGAGATGAAAAAACTGTAGATGAAACCTGCATCATTGTGCCTGTCATAGAATGTTTGTTCATCAATTCTTAGTAGCTTTTCTTTCAACTTATCCTCACATGGAAATAAACATGATTCCCAATCCTCGGAATTTGTAAATCTGTGACTTAAACCTGGATTTGTAGAGGATATATGACCTTAAGCAAACCATTGTCTTTGTGAACTAAGCCTCTGGTCTGTAAAAGGAAGTGTTTGAACTATATAACCTTAAATATTACACTTCCCTTTTCTTCTAACTATCGTCATTCTGGTCTATTTAATTTTAAAAGAACAAAAAATACATATAATCAGTACAATTTCCAATCCTACAACAAATCATTGTGGTTTTCAATGTAACATGTCATAATCCAAGAAAATACTGATGATTGTGACCTTCCTAAACTGAAGACAAATCTTGAGTGATAATCACCTTGGAAAGCATTGTATTTTCAACATAGAAAAGTTAAAAAGAATGAAATAGGTATTTTAAATTCTTTCTAAAAAACAAAGGAAAATTTAATCCTCATATTGAGGTCTTTAAAAAGTTGAAATTTTCCTTCTACTGTTAGTCATTTCTATTGGGTTTTAAACATTCAAATTTCAGTTTCTTTTTGCCTGTGGGTGATTTCTCCTACCTCTTAAATGACAGCTACTGATTACATTAAAAATCAGATCTATGTTCTATATTCTAAAGAGGTCATTACTTAAGTGTGCTTTTAAAAGATTAATTCCTAGTTCTCTTGAGATTCGAATTATTCTTATTTCCCTTGAAGATCGTTTGTAGATATAAGGACCTTTCTGAAAACAATTAAAAAATTATTTAACACTGTAGAACAACAAATGGTTCACTACTATCTATCTGTCTATCTGGATAGTAATGGATATTGTAGCAAATTTTCTGCAAAGCAACGCCTCTAAGTATTGTATAAGAGAACCACTGTTTTTCTCAGGCCCGTCTAAAATTTAATGACCTCATAATATAATTATGAAGAAATGATTGAATAATGATCAAGTTGATCTTTGTACACTTCAATTTTTCTTGTTTAAATATTAAATTATTCTAATATAGTCAGAATTCACTTGAAAATATCTTTGCATAACATTCTGCAGTACTTTTTGATATTTTTACATGTATATGGAAATTACAAGTTTCATTGATTGTAGAGTAGAGAAACTGACCCTTTCCTTGGTCCAGTCCTTTATGGATTTCTACTGGAGAAAGCTGTACAAAATTGTTCTTCTCCCACGTACTCCAGGATCTTCCTCTTTTCCTGCCCAGGGGAAAACAACCATACAAACAACAACAAAATTTAATCCAAGGATAAGAATGGTTTCATTAATAAATGATTTTACTGTTCATCATTTTGCCTGTTAACCTTCCCTGACTATCATGTAATTCATTCACAGATCATCTGAGCAAGAAGAGTTAAAATGAAATAAACTTTACAAATGTTATTCCAAGTGTCTAAAAATTCTTTTATTTATTTCCCTATTTGTAATATGTCTTTTCTGTAAGGGTGCCCACTAATACCTGAAAAGCTTCCAAGTATAGGAATCAAATTAACTCCATGTCACCCTATTCCATAAGTATAAGATATGATGGATGCTATTGATAGTATCTCTGGGAAAAGTTGTCATTAGTAATCCTAAAATTATGTTACATATCTTATGTCATTAGAATGATCATAAAATAGCAGTTCTTTCTTTTCCAAATACTCATGTAATATTAAAAGACAAAGTATATTTGAATACATTTAATTTTTATTTTTATTTAGAAATATCTTGAGGCATGCTAATACCATGAGAACATGCTTTAGTTTAAATATTTGTTAGAATGTGAAAAAATAAAATAAAATTACAGTGCAGAATCACATACTTGTGAGATATTTCTTACTAGAACAATTTAGGTGTGTGTGCCAGAGAGGAAAGAACTTAATCCACCCTAGCTAAATTAGGGGATATTTAATTCCTAGGGAGTGCCTTATATTAGAAATAGTAATCATTTACTAAGACATTGTGAGGATGGGACTAAGCTAAGGCTGGAATATAAATTATCTTAAATGCCAGATTTACAGATAGAAAAACATGCCACTCTCTGGAAAGCACATAGACAAGGATTACATAAAAATACCCTTTCACACACAAAAAAATGTTTCACCCAGTTTAAATGACTCATCACATGAAAAAAGAATATTAAAACAATTGTCATAGTATTAGATTGATAGAAGCTGCAGAGCAGTAACGTGAAAAAGTAAGGATGCATTTTATGGAAATCACTTTATTTTGGCATGTTTTTTGCCCACAAGTGTATCAAAACCACCACATTCTTCCATGTGGTAAAGAATTTAGAATACTTATTGGGATAAATAAGATAGATAGATAGATAGATAGATAGATAGATAGATAGATAGATAGATACAAAGATAGATAGAATTATCACTTACATACTCTTACTTTATAAACAGCTCTAAACACTAAAGTCTGTATTAAATTTAAACAGAGTTCTCAGAATATGAGAAACCTAACATTTTCCATATGCACTGTCATATTCCATTCTTTTTCTAATATTCATATTTCATTAGCATTTAGTTCACAGGCCTTGGGATATTTTTGGAAATGAGGAAATAAAAATATTTTCAATTTCTGTATTTCTGAACTATTTAACACTTAATTTACCATCAAGGCCTAGTTAGTTTGAAGATGCTAAATTAATTTAAACCCCACCTCTTTTACATTTGATGTGCAAATATTTTTACTTTGATGTTGTGGCAATATAAATTGAAGTTTGCAACATGAATCGCTAATGCTAATTTGATTACTTCTGTATTAATGTTGAGTGCTACAAATACAGCAAGAGATTGTTTGAAAAATGAAACTGGGAATGGAAGAACACTTTCTCTGCAGGTCTTCTGCAACGATGCTGGTATTAATGCATGTACATTAAAACTTGATGATTCTCATAGAGTAATGGATGCAATTTTTAAGACAAATAATTCAGGATTTTTAGAAGGTGTGACAGCTTGATTTTTTTAAATTGGGTTTATCTAAAATCCTCACTTTACTTTTTAATAGCCAATATAATTAGGATTGATGAATGATGCTTTATATATTTATTACAGATGATTAAAAGCATAGTTATTTTTAGCAGGAAAGAGGTTTATCTAATATATTGAATACAAGGTACTTGAATTGTGAGTTCAACCCTTCTTTGGATAGCACTTTTTTAAGAAGAAAGAAGAAACCTGTTTTGTTGATTTATTTTCGGGATAAAGTTGAGTATCTTTCTAATGACCTGTAACGTTAAGGATGATATAAATATCTGGCTGCAAGTCAAGCTCAGATAGGTACATCTAAAAGCTAATGAAAAACATTTCTCTCTCTCTCTCTCTTTTTTTTTTCACTAGTACTTGAAAATGGCATCTCACCAAGTTGAATTTATATATATATAAACTGTAAGGTATTGCAGTGGTGGACTGCAGTAGTATCTGCCACCTGTAGTGTGCCTTCAGCATGCATGTTGCTTGTGTATTAATGAAATGACTGTGTAATGTCTGTTTGTAATTTTCATTATACCTGGAAGTCTCAATACTCCTTAACCTTTTACAGGTGCCGCACCATTCCAAGGAACTGCAGGTACTAACAACGGGCAGTATTAATACAGCAAGGCAATCACCTTTGTGCACTTTAACCTCTCCTCTTGTAAACACTTAGGCAATGTTTTGGAGTACACAGATGGAAGACTCATTGAGTGTGATATTCATGACTGCACTAAAGAATGGAGTCAGAGATGTTGCTCATGATTGAATGGGTGCCATGTTGTATATTTCCAACATACTACCAATTGTTATCTGATTTTAAAAAAGAAAGAGAGCATAGATTTCCAGTAAAAGAGAAGGAGAGCAGAAGAGAGACAGGGAGAGAGGCAGAAAGGGAGGGAGAGGGGGAGAGAGATCGTATCGATCAATCATTACTTGTATATGAAATCATTAAAAGTTTTGCATCAAGACATGGCCAGAAAATTGTAATAGAATCTATATGTTGTTGATTTTTAAAAGAGTTCTCAGTAACGTATGTGGTATACAGAAATGTAATACAGGTATTGCCTGGTTTAGAATTTGGGTAAATAGAGATTAATGGACTGAGGGATCAGAAACAAAATTAATTAAGTTATGGATTAAATATTGAATGGCTGTTTGGCTAATTCTTTTTTAAATTATAATGGAATTTTTATATAATGTAATCAATAAAATAAGGCCAAGTATTAGACATTTTTCATTACTTTGTTCCTCCTAAAATTCACAAATTTGTGGCTAAGGAAAAAAGTATGTCAGGAGAATTTCAAAGAAGTGGGACAATATATATTTGACAGTAAACATTTGTTTAACACAATAGAGATATTTGACATAATGGAACAGAATTATTTTCCATAGTGCTTTTTTTTTTTACCATATATGTGAGAAATAGAAAGGAAAGATACCCTTTCTATCCAGTGCCTCTGGAAAACAATTTCCTTAAAACAAAACAAAAAAGTCACCTGGAATTACAAATATGTTTTTTTAAGTGGAGTACAATGTTTTAGAAAAATATAAGTCAATCTACCTAGAGTGAGGTGCTATTAAGTAGTTGTTAAATAGACTTGTGGAAACCTCTTATATAACCTATCAGCCCTGTTAGAGTTGGCAAATGTTATTATTATTATTGGAATCTTTAACCCTATTAACAGCAACAATGTTGACGATATTAGTGTTTCTCATTGAAACCATTATCAAGAGTTAAAAATGGGCCACAGAATAATGTGAGCCCACTCTGTTTAGTGGGTCACAATCTAAATTGCTATCTTGCTCTACCTCCCATTTTAAAACACCAAAGTCTTTTTTGAGTTACTTATAAAATTTCTAAATATAATAACCACATCCCTCCTTTTTTCTCAATGGTATAAAATAATCATCTGTAACCCTTTACATAAATAATGAAATAAAATTGGGTTTGAGTATAGTAAGGAGGGAAGACATCAAACTTTCCTCACTTTAGAAAAGCAATTCTATAAATGTAAATGCTGACTGCTTTGTCCATATCATCTTCTCTTTCTCACCTTACACTATTTCTTTCAATCTAGATATTATGCTTTGCAAAAAGCTGCTCTGTTTTAAAACTCTTCCTCTTCCAATAAAATCTGGGAGCTCTCAAGTCACCAATGAAGTTTTGTGATTCCCTAAATTAAATATCCTGAAATATGCCACTGGCTCATTTTAAAAGAAAACTTCTGACCTCCTTGCCCTCTAAGTCTTGGGGACATTGCCTAGTTGCCACCCCTCATTTTCATTTAAACAGACAACTTGTCTACTGGATCCTGTTAAAGATAATATGAAAATGAAAAACATTTTATCTTCTAAAAAGCACAGTTGTGAGAGGGGAAAGAGATTGTACAAGGGAAGAGGGGTAAGGTTGAAATTTCCTTGATAAAAGCAGCACTCGATTAGTCCTTAGTTCCATTTACATCAGTGCTCCTCTGACTGAGGAGCTGAATTTTTAAATTTTATTTCATCTTAATTTAAATTTAAATGTAAATAATCACATATGGCTAGTGGCTACCATATTGGACAGAGCAGATTTAAATGTTCATGTTCTCATTTAACTTTAAGGGGAAAGACTGAATCTTTTCAATTTAGACTTTTAAGTAGACAACCAAGAATATAACTGGCCATTATTCTTTTGGAGATTCATTGTCAATTTTGGTAATTCCAGGTGTTTTTTTCTTGAATTCTTGTGTTTTTAACTGCTCTCAAGTGAATAGAATTGAAATATTAACTTCAGACTTAATATATATTATATATTATAAAAGTTTATATCTATATAAAATTAAGATTTTATATATAATAAATAAATGAAATTTCACTTGTATATATATAGATATATAAATTTTATATCTATAAAATATTTTATGTAGTGTTATCCATAGGCTGTCCCTTCAACACTTCCTTGGTATGGTGGTTAAGCCCACAGATTTGGATTCTGAGAAACTTGGGACCAGATTTTGGATCTGTGAAAAGCTGAGTGACCTTGGACAATTAACTAAGCCTCCTTAGGCCTCCATTTTCTCAAGAGTAAATAAGGATAATAATGCTTCATACCTGGGAATTGTTGTGAAGTTTAAAAGAGCTATTAATATAAAGCCCAAATCATAGCTTTTGTCTCATAATATTTGCTAAATAAATTACAACTTGCCAGCAATTCTTATTCTGATTGTTGCATAATAGTTCATATGTGTGCAACATGTTTTCGTATTTATCTTTTCTTTTTTTAAGTGGCTAACAATGCATAATTCCCAATGTAGCTGAACACAGACAATGCCAGTGGGTTGTAATACTTTCTCCTCCACTCACCACACAAAAATTGGGGATGACTGAGTGTTATCTGTGCCTCAGTATAACAATTTTATACAGTTTGGGAGAAATGATACTATTTTCAATTATTTGAAGAATTGTGCTGAGGAAGAAGAAGGAACTTTAAAATAATGATGTTTCCTCCTGAGCTTTTAGTTTCTACCTTTGATAGTAAAATGGTCAAACCATGTACCTGTTGGCCTTTAGATGGGACTAATTTCTTTATGATGGCCAAACTTAAGGAATGGTCCTTGTGATTTCGGAAGCCTTTTTCTATGACCTTATAAAAGCACATAATCAGCAGAAGGAGAAGTAGTTGACTTTACCAACTGCGATGAAGATAAGCATGACTAATACTAAGATATTCACTTAGTGAATATCTTAGCTCTTTACTCCCAGCCCCGCCCCCCACTTTTGTCATTAATGTCAATGCCCATTGAGGTATTCATCCCCCTCTTTCTTGATTAACAACCCCCAGACATCAGGTTGCCACCCAGAATTTCCTAAGATATTCACTTCATCTCACTTCTACTGTATATAAAGTTGGGAGAACTGAGATGTGTAACAGCTTATGATTCTTCAAAGGCTAGTCTTGTACTTCCCATGTATACTGTTCTACACAGATGGATACTATAGTTGATAAATGTTTAGAACCAAATATAAGAAATAAGGTGTCCACATACTTATAAATCTGGCTTTGACATTTGCCTTCCTAAGGTGAATCAACAGTCCCATGTTGGTCTCATGCCTCTGTAACCTAGAATGAATTAAAATATAGAGAGGTAGAACCATGAGAGTGGTAAGATAGTCTGGAGACTGCTAATGATAATAAATAACATTTATAAAGTGTGATACTAGGTTAATTGTGATAGGGAAAATCTGTTCTTATATTATAAATATTAGATAATTGTCAGAAAACAGCATTGTCATATTCAGGAATCAGATAGAATGTTTTATCAGCTTTTGATATGGCCTTACAAAGAAAAGCAAATTAACGACAAAGCAAGGAAAAAAAGTTTTAATTTTATTAATTATTTTTACAGGAATGTAAATATTTTGAGAGTTTTGAAGGATACCTTAAAGTTTTAGCCAAATAGTAATGATCCTACAAAATTCTAATATTTGAAAATTAAGTTAATTGTTAATTAAATGTAATGTTGGAATAAATTGTTTTAATAAAGCTGCAATACTTACCAAAAGCTTAGAAATGGGTATGTTGTTCACAGTTAATAATGTCCCCAAAACGTGTATGTCTTGAAACTAGAATAGGAAAAAATTATGCAGGGTTGGTAACCATTTGAGTAGAGTATACGTCGGCAGTGAAGAGGACTGTTTGCTTAAGATATTTTAAGCTATCAGTATAATTATTTAACATGCTTGTAAAAGTATCAGTTCTATTTAGATATACAGGCATAATATGTGAGGACCCTACTACTTGTTTAAATTGAAATAAAAATGCTCATAAGGATTATCTAGCCTCATAATCCAAGATTACTGATTTTCTATTTGTAAAAAAGAAATAAATATCAATAAACCATGCATTTTGCATCAATATAAATTATTCAAAATATAAGAGTTGGAAAATTATAGAATTGAGCAGGATATGAGAAAAGAATAACCTGTGTTCTCACCCACAATACTCTCTCTGGCTCCACATCTTGGAACAGACCCCATGATCCAGGAGGAGCTCTGTGACAACTAGGCTGTGATGTGAATAAGCAGCCATTCAGAAACAGATGAAAAAAAATGTATAATTGTTATTATTTGCCCTTGTTTTATACTGCCAAAATTTGATTCTTAGCTTGCAAGATTAATAGAATAGGTAAAGAGAAATTCAAATTAGGAAGGACAAATTTTTCAAAAAATGAAGTTTATATGAAACTTAAAGATCAACTTTTCAATGTGCCCAACATAGTCAAGAAAGATATGTAAATACCATAAATTTTTATTTATTAAAGATAAATCATATGAGGAGATGATGTTGTTACTTTTTAAATTTTTTTATCCATGTTTGGAATATTTATGCAATGTATTGGAGAAAGTCAAATAACACGCACTTTGAAAACATAAAAATAAAGCACCATCGTTTATTAACATATATACTAAATTAAAATTATAGTTTATAATATAAAGAGATATTCCAAACCATCAATAAAATTGGCTCAGGAAAGCAGAAACATCTCAATGCTGTAGCTACTAGCTATGGTGAAAATTGAGCAAGTGAAATGTAGCTTTTCCAAATTGAGATACATGGATTATATATTGAAGTGATAATATTTTGGATATATTGGGTCAAATAAAACAATTATTAAAATTAATTTGACATGTTTCCTTTTACTTTTTTTTAATATACCTATGAGGGCATTTTAAATTATGTATTTGGCTTTCTTTTGTGACTTGCATTTATTTTTATTGGTCAACATTGTTGCAAATAGTGTTTATTTTTATATGCCAAATATATTCTGTAATTTAAAGATAAACAATTAGGCAAGTGAATGTATGTGTGAATTATTTTCCTGCTGCTGCTGTAATTAATTACAATTCTACTGACTTAAAAGAAAATAATTTTTTTATCTTACAGTTCTGAAGTTTAGAAGTATAAAACAGGTCTAATGGCCTAAAGTCAAGGTGTCAGCTGGGCTGCATTCCTTCTGGAGTCTCTAGGATAGAATATATATCTATAGATAGTCTTCTAGAAGGTGCCCACATTCTTTTAGTAGTAACTTCATCTTTCAATCTTCAAAGCAACATTAGGCCCAGTCCCTCTTATGCTGCCATCTCTCTGATTCTTTCTTCTGCCTGCCTCTTCCAATTATAAGGGCCCTTTTAATTACATTGGACCAGTTTGGATAATCCAGGATAATCTCCACATCTCAAGGTAAAATTATCTACAACCTTAATCCCCACTTAACCATGTAGTGTAACATATTCACAGGTTCCGGGGTTTAAGTTTTGGGCCTCTTGGGTCATTATTTTGCCCACCACAAGATGTATATATCTGCTTACATTTTATATAACATTTAGCATACTTTGGCGATATTGCAGATTTGGATCTAGACCACTGCCGTAAAGTGAATAAAGCAAGTCACATGATTTTTTGGTTTTCCAGTGCATAAAAAAATTAGATTTACATAGTAATCTAGTCTGTTAGGTGTGCAATAACATTATGTCTACAAAAAACAATGTACAAACTGTACTTTAAAAATATTTTATTGCTAAATTATGCTAACCTTCATCTGAGCCTTCAGTAAGTCGTAATCTTTTTGCTGGTGGAGGGACTTGCCTAGATGTTGATGGTCATTGACGGGGATGGGGGTTGCTGAAGGTTGAGGTGGCTATGGCAATTTCTTAAAATAAGGCAACTATGCAGTTGGGCACATCAATTGACTTTTTTTTTCATTAAAGATTTCTCTGTAGCATGCGATACTGTTTGATAGAATTTTACCCAGAGTAGAACTTTAAAAATTGGAATCAATTCTCTCAAACTCTGTTGCTGCATTATCAACTAAGTTCATGTAATATTCTAAATCCCTTGTCATTTCAAAAATGTTTACAGCGTCTTCACCAAGAATAGATTTAATTTCAGGAAACCACTTTCTTTGACCATCCAAAAGAAGCATCTCCTCATCTGTTGTTATTGCAGCAAATCAGTCACATCTTCAGGCTCCACATTTAATTCTAGTTCTCTTGCTCTTTCCACCACATCTGCAGTTAATTACTCCACTAAAGTCTTGAACCTCTCAAATTCATCCATGAAGTCTTGAACCTCTCAAATTCATCCATGAAGGTGGAAACAACTTCTTCCAAACGCTTGTTAATGTTGATATTTCAACCTCCTCCCATGAATCTCATATGTGCTTATGGCATCTAGAATGGTGATTCATTTCCAGAAGGTTTTCAGCTGACTTTGCCTAGATCCATCAGAGGAATCTTAAGCAGCTATAACTTTATCAAATATACTTCTTAAATATTAAGACTTGAAAGCAAAAAGTACTCCTTGATCCATGGGCTGCATACAGAATGGATGTTGTGTTAACAGGCATGAAAATATCATTAATTTTTCTGCACTTCGGCAAAAGTGCTCTTGTCAGTGAGCAGTAATAATTTGAAAGGAATCTTTTCTGAGCAGTAGGTCTCAACAGTGGACTTGAAGTACTCAATAAACCATGTTGTAATCAGATGTGCTGTCCTCTGGGCGCTATTGCATTTATAGATCACAGGCAGAGCAGATTGAGCATAATTCTTAAGGGCCCTAAGATTTTCAAAATGGTAAATGAACATTGCCTTCAACTTAAAGTCACCAACTGCATTAGCCCCTAAAAAGCGAGTCAGACCATCCTTTGAAGCTTTGAAGCCTAGCATTGGTGTTTCCTCTCTAGCTAGTAAAATCTTAGATTGTGTCTTCTTCTAATATAAGGCTGTTTCATCTACGTTGACTATCTATTGTTTAGTGGAGCCACCCTCGTCATTTATCTTAGATCTTCTAGATAACTTGCTGCAGCTTCTATAAGAGCACTTGCTGTGCACCTTGCACTTTTATGTTATGGATGCAACTTTTTTCCTTAAGCCTCATGAGCCAACCTCTGCTAGCTTCAAACTTTTATTCTAGAGCTTTTTCAACTCTCTAAGCTTTCAAAGAATATCAGAGTTAGAGCCTTCCTCTGGATTAGGCTTTGGTTTGAGGGAATGTTGTGTTTGGTTTGATCTTCTATCCAGACCACTAAAACCTACTCCATCTCAGCAATAAGACTGCTTTTCCTTCTTAACATTCATGGGTTCACTGGTGTAGCACTTTTAACTTTTTTCCAGAATTTTTCTTTTGCATTCACAACTTGGTCAACTGTTTGGCACAGAAGACCTAGCTTCAGCCTCTTTCAGCTTGTGACTTGCCTTCCTCACTAAGCTTGATCATGTATGCTTTTGATTTAAAGTGAGAAATATGCTACTCTTCCTTACATGTGAACACTTAGAGGCCTTTGTAGGGTTATTAATTGGCTTAATTTAATATTATTGTGTCTCAGGGAATATCAAGGCCTGAGAAGAGGGAAAGATATTGGGAACTGCAGGTCAGTGGAGCAGTCAGAGCATATACATTTGTCAATTAAGTTTGCCATCTTTTATCAGCTTGTTTCAGAAAGTCCCAAAACAATTACAGTAGTAACATTAAAGATCACTGATCACAGATCACCATAACAAATATAATAATGAGAAAGTTTTACATATTGCAAGAATTACCAAAAATGTGACATAGAGACAAGAAGTGAGCACCAATAGACTTTCTCAATGCAGGGTTGCCACAAATCTTCAATTTGTAAAAAAACAAAACAAAACAAAAAAAAACAACAACAAAAAACAATATCTGTGAAACACTGTAAAGCAAAGTCAATAAAACAAGGTATTCCTGTTTAAATATATATAATCTGTTTATCTGTCTTCTCCTCTCCATCTCACAAAAATACTGTTTCTTATTTTACATTTGCCTCTGAAAAGTCCAGATAGTTTTCATCACAACCAAATAGTCATAGCCTAGGACAGTACATGATGCCATGGAAAAAATAAGTTACCCTTTTTAATTTAGTGGTTCTCATTAGGGAAAGAAAACCTCAGAGTTTGAAATTGTTTGCCTTATGTCTCAGAATAACTGACAGAGCACCCATCCCAGACAGAAAGGAATGTGATGTTCCAGTGGTTGAACAGTTTTCGGTACAGGTAGAATCAGGAGAGTTTTTATGAAGAAGAATTGACTTTGAATCAAATGCAAATAAAAGAAAGAGAAAAACTACTTTTCCACCCCTTCAAGAGACTTTGTTAGCTTAGCACACCTGCTCAGACTATTTGCTATCATCTTGGGACATGTGAATGCTAGTTGAAAAATGGATTCTCCAGAAACTTTGGAAACATTTCAGATATTTGGTAACTTCTTTTTACCTTCTTAGATACCAGAAAAATTCAGCTTTATTTTAAAATTGTTGATTAGCCAAAATAAGTCTTCACCATTTGGGAATAACTAGACCCAATTAATAATAAGATTGTTAATAATAGTGCTTAGAAGCCAGGGTTTGTACCCCAAAATACTAAAACACTTTTTCAAAGGTAATAATCCATGGTTTTAAATTAAAGCCATGTTGAAGATATTATACTCTCTGAACTGCAATTTTAAAGTATTCTCTTCTTTTCAGTAATGAAAATGATTTTACTAGGCTTGGGAAAACCATTCATTTATGCTATCTATTGGACAAAGCTAAATTGGCTGCTAATTACCACAAAACTTTGTAGCAATAAAATCAGTGAACTCTCAACCTGGTGATTTAAATAAAGGTTGAGAATTTCTTTATTTTTGTTGTTGTTGTTGTTCATACCAGTATGATTAAAAGTACATTTATTTCTCAAAGCATTGCATTATTTCCATGTAAGTAATTTTTATGGGAAAATTTACCAGGTAAAGACAGGATTAATAAAATTAAAATATTGAGAAAGATAAAATATTTTTTATAATGCCATAATTTACAATGTTCTTTTTCATTTTATAAATGGTTATTTAAAAAAATTATATATGCAATATTAGTAGTAGGTTGTGTTTTGGTGTAATTTTTGCTATAAAAATTAGTCCATAGTAATTGCACTCTTTGGTTGAAAGAGTGCATTTTTAAATACATTTTAGTATAGAATGTGTTTTTTTTTGGAATTTTTTTGGATTTACAGTTGCCACATTGATTGACTTTGAAATTTGTATCTCAAAGACACATGCCTGTGGAAGTTGTTTTGCTAAAATTATACAAATAATATTAATTTCCTCAGTACAGCTGTGCATTAACACAGCATGTTGTAAAGGACAATATGTGCTGAATCATATATTTGTGATTAAGACATTTTAAAAGAACACTTAATAAAAGAAACTCATCATAACAAACATATTCTCTTTCTTCCCTTTATTTTTATTGGGAGATAGGGAGAAAGTATTAATGATAAAGTACCCAAATAATATACTTAAAGTTTCTTTTTTT
>JAQZBX010010856.1:0-20409 GCA_029593785.1 Cabassous unicinctus
GCCTGGGTAGAGCGGCCTGTGTCGGAGAAGGTGCTGCAGAGGGGAGGGCTGGGGCCAGCTGTGGTGGCGGTGCACCCAGGAGCTCTCCGCCAGATCCTGTACCCCCACCCCTCAAAGACGCCTGGCTCCCCGCCCCATGCCTGGTGCCGGGCCTCAGACTGGACACTCACCAGGGACCCCCCACCCATCCTCCCAGGATGCCCCCAGTGCTGCCCGCCCACTGCATACTCCTAGCAGACACGGCTCCGACACGCGAGACACCTGCCGCGACAGTATAATCACCTCTGGAAAATGACACCCCGGGACACCCCACACGCAGCTGCGAGATGGCTCTTAGGCATTGCCTGCCAGCCTCGCCTTGCCACAAACAGCACATTGGCAGTGCTAAAAACTATAAATTAACTCGCCACCTTCTTATCAGGCCACAGCAAATGTGGACTTGTCTTAGTCAAGCTCACGGTCAACAGCGAACACAGAGGGCACTGAAGTGGGCATTTCCTCAAGGCTCCCAGGAGACCCCCAGGAGGCCCCCAGGAGACCCCCAGGAGGCCCCCAGGAGCCTGGGCGCCCACAGGGAGACCGGCTGCTTTCGCCTCCACTCAGACTGGCCGGCACCACCACCAAGAGGCGATGTGTCAAGGAAGAGGGACATGTGCCTGGTGTTCCCGCCCACCCAGCTCCACTGTGCTCGGGGTCATCACCATCATGACAGCCACGCGGCCCCAGCGACGCCCCCTCCTCATCTCACACTGTGATTTTGTCCCACAGCTCCAGCATGTACTCCAGTGATCCCTACACAGGGTGGGCCAATTCTGGTCAACAGTCCTCCACCTACGCTGCTCCTGAGAATGCCCCTGGCGGCACCCTGGACAGTGCCCCAGCATCGCCACCACGCCCTCCCAGGAGGCAGGAGATGGACTCGACTGACCAGCCAGGCCCCAGAGCCGAGCCCACTGTCCTCAGCCACGTGGCCTTCCTTCTGCCACAGCGCTGCCCTCCTCCACACGCAGGCACCGGCCAAGGCCAGGGCCCGCCCAGGCCCACCTGCCCAGCAGCACTTGCATGAAGCCCACGAGGACACTCGCCGCAGATCGGAGACCAGGGAGCCAGCCCTCCCCTTCGGCTCGTTCTATCATCTTCTGTCTGCCTCGTACCCCCAGTGCTTCTTAGTTCCTCCTGTGTCCTCAAATGACCCCAACTGAATAATAGTTAAAATAAAAAGACAGCAGAGGACAAGGGAACATGAGGCTGCAGTTGCAAATCATTAGGGTGCACACGTGCAGCTCAACGGGAAGATCTCCATAGAACATGGCTCTGTGAACAATCGCAACACAAACGCCCCGACACACTAACTACAGCAATCAACAGGAGTGGACGACGATAAGAGTGAGAAAAAGTCAAAGTCCAGCGAAGAGCTGGAATGCCATCCGAGCCAGCTCCTCCTAGGCAGGGAGCTCCACACACCCGACCAGCCGGGGCTCAGCCACAGAGCAGACAAGCCCGGCCCGTGAACACGGAGGCCAGGGTGTGACCCTGCACCAGGACCTGCCCTGCGGCCAGTAGGCAGCCGAGCCGGCCGAGCACAGGCAGCGCCCCAGGGCTGCACTCTACGGCAGCCGGAATAATCCAGAGTCTTAGTTGCTATCAATTTTCTCTCCAAATGCATCAGCTGCACAGCCCAGGAAAGCCATCCACGATTCTAGAGTATTCACTGTCACTTGAAACAGGCATCACAGACCCAGCTCGGCACGGGGCCAGTTGATGGGTATGGACAGCCACCCAGGCCGAGCGCAGTCACCTGCTGCCCCCACCTGTACCATCAGGCTGCCCACAGGGACAAGACCACCAAGCACCACCCCGAGAGCACCCCACCTGCTTACTATCATCTCAAGGCCCATCCTATAAAGTCAGAATGTCTCGTTTTCAACTTACTTTTCAGAAAGACTGGGGAGGAGGCATACTATCAGAAGGCAGAGACCAGCCTCAGCAAGAAATTGGCCTAAGGGAAACTGCCCATCGGGCAGCACCTCTGTCCCAGACGTGGTCCCCAGGCACCATTCTCAGCACAGAGCAAAGTCCCTGTGCGCACGGGGCTGGCCCAGCTGCTGCCCATTGTGGAGGCACAGGCTGTGTCCAAGTCAGCCGTGGAACAGCAGCCCTGTGGTCCTCCGCGGCAGCTCTGAAGGAGCCACGCAAGCTGACTCGTGCTGTCGGGGGGCAACAAGGGCTCAAGAGGACCAAAGCAGACTCAGGGTCAGAGACAAGGGCACGGGCTGGGCTGGGGGCCAGACTCTGCCAGGGGACCGGCCTGAAGGGTGAGGGCTGAGCCATGGGCCTAGCCATGTGCCTGGGATGGACAGCAGCTACCCTATGCCCAGGCCGGGCCTGGCACTCACGAGCCCCCTCCCCATGGGCTAGAGTTCCAATGGCCCCTGTACATAGCAGGGGCAGGGCTGGGAGGCCTCCAGGCCACAGCCCCTGGGCCAGCCCTCGCCAACTGCCTCCCACGCTGACGGCCCCTCACCTATCCAGAGGTGCCTTTGGGCTCCCCTACGCCCAGCAGCCAGCAGGCTGCGCTGGACAGCTCCCCAGGATGACAGCCACAGGGGGCGGATGGCCCGGTGCGGTCCCCAAGGCCCTGAGAACAGCCTCGGGAAGCAAGTGATCCTACACTTGTCTTTTAGAAACAACCACGGAACAAATTTCTTTATAGACTTCTGATTTCTGTGCAGTTACTCCAGGAGCAATCTCTTTGCCCACTTTCAACTGAGAAGAAAAATGGCCTGTCTTGAGCTCCCTCCACCTCACTCAGCAAACAGCTGTGACTCCAGCAGGGCCAGGCTCAGCATCACAGGAAGCTGCCACGGCCCGGCCTGGGGGAAGACATGAGACAGGATGAATGCCCTGTGATATGTCACTGAAGTGCAACATGGGAGCCCAGGGGTGGGGAGCACAGGGGAGAGAGGCTCGTGCCTGTGACAGAGAAGGAAAGGACCACCCATCCGGAGGGGCCACCACGCATCAGGCGGCAGGAACGCGACGCCACTCAGGACAGTGAGGGGGTGGGCAGGACAGGGCCACGGGGTGACTCCCCCTCCGTGAAGACAGGACGACAGGGTGTGCACAGCAGCCTGGAGCCAGCTCACGAAAAGTGTGGTTCTGCAGGTCCCGGGGTTCCCTACAGACATGTGAGCGCCTGACACACTGACCAGGGCCTCCACGCAGGACCCAAAAACTCCTTTCCAGCCAAGCCGCCACTCCCTACTGCCCAAAAACACCCACAGACTTGCTCCCTGCTGCCTCCGGGGTGAGGGCTGGCCCCAGCACCCCCAGCCCGCCCCCAGACTCCCACTCAGCACCTAGGACACGTCACTCACCATCACCACCTGGAACTACAAGAACTGAACCTCTGATAGTCAAGGAACAGCACCTGCCCCAAGAGGTTCTCCAGACAGTTTGCCGAGGACAGAGTTCACCCCTAAATAGAGGTGCAGACTGGGGTGGGGGGGGAGCAGAGACACACTCCTCAGGACACAGCTTCAGGTAACTGAGGAGGGAGCAGGAGGGTTCAAAACGGACGTCCGTCACTTCTCTTGGGCTGGAATATCAGGTGTGGAAAAGAGGAGATGGAAATGGGGCCAGGGAAACGCAGCCAACACCAGGTTGGATCCCTGAGCGCCGGGCCAAGATGGGGCTCGGGTCGCTGAGGGAAGGAGCAGCATGCCAGACCCTGGGTCCAGACGGCACTGCTAAGGACCAGTCCTGCAGCACGCCTGAGCTCCGCCATGGCCGCCACAGCCACTGCTTCTCCAAAGCATCCATGAAAGTTAAATTAAACACGAGTGCACACAGACACTGTTAACGTACTATGAATGCTTGTCTCTTATCTTTCCTTTAGAATTGCCCAATGCTTGTGTTCAACATGAGATTGGTATAACTTTGGGTTTTAAAGAACCACCTATAACCATCTACTGAATTGCCAAGACTGCTTGTTTCCATGGATTACTCCCCTCCTTGCCCGTGTCTTGGTCTGCCAGCTGCTATGACCAGTGCTACATGCTGGGGACCATCTCCCCTCCTTGCCCGTGTCTTGGTCTGCCAGCTGCTATGACCAATGCTACACGCTGGGTTGGCTTAACAACAAGAGTTTGTTCATGACTTTGGAGGCTGGAAGCCCAAGATGAAGGCATCGGCAAGACCGTGCTTTTTCCTGGTGTCTGCAGCGTCCTGGTGCCGGCTCACCACCATCCTCGGCTCCCCGTGACACGCAGCTCTGCCTCCCACCACGTGGCCCTCTCCTTCCTGGTGTCTGCTCTTCAGTCTCCACTGACCTCGAGCTCTGGCTCCTCTCCCTGAAGCTTTCTTCCTGTAAGGACTCCAGTAATAGGATTAAGACCCACCCTGGTTCAGTCGACCACCGTAACTGACACCACCTTCAAACGGCCCATCGTACACGTGGGGTCCGCCCCCCGGGAAGGCAGGCCACCACCATGCCCTCCACTGGGGTGCATGAGGCCGCCCACCACAGCTCCCCACTTCACAGAGGCTACCGAGTATCAGTCACCACTCAGCCTCCAGACCCCACTTCAGAACTCAGGCAGTGCACAAACTTAAACTTCCAAGCGCAAGGCAGCTGACCACTGGCAGCAGCCCCAGGATGCGGGCGGAGCAAAACAAAAGCCCGGGCCCTGACAGTTCACTGATGACTGGTGGGGACGGACACAGCAGCACCTACACACAAGCCACACACGAGGCAGAGCACACTTATGGTAATTGAGCTGTCACCTGAACACGGGATTAACACACCATCTTAGGGCGAAGGAGACATGGTCCAAGAATTAAGATAAATGGCCATTGCTTTCCATGCCTGCCTTTCTTGACCACACAATGAACACGTACAGCTGGGTTCTGCTACAGCATGGAAGACAAATGACTCTGCTGCATTTCAGCATATTACAAAAATGCAATTGACAATTGGCAAGCTCCTTTCTTTTTATGCCATCTCCCTCCTTCTTACGCAGTCACCACAACACAAATAAGCCTCCCAGTCACATCAACTCCATCTGCATGCACAACACGCCCAAGCTAGAAAAATGGAAGTTCTGTGGACTAGAAACCCATTTTTCAAATTTGAAAGAGATGGAGAAATGAAAAAAAGGAAAAGGAGAGGATAAAAGTACATTTTATTCACATGCAAAATACCGTAAATGAAAGTAGGCTACATTTCCTCACCTCCAAACTGGCAAAGAACATAACCTGTCCCCAGGTAGTTTCAAAATTACTACTGAAGTTATCGATATGAGTGTGCAGTGGAACAAAATCTACCTTGGTCCATGAGAAGTGTCTTTCCTTCTCATCCTAAACAGAATGCTTGTATTTCAGATGCCGTGACAGGAGCATGTTTCTGCCTTGGATAACTGACACTGGGTCAGATAATTCCAGATACTCTTTCGTCATGGGGGGCTGCCCTGTGCATTGTAGGCATGTAGTAGCATCCCCAGCCTCGAGGTGCTGGTGCCAAAAGCACGCCCCCAGTGACAACCAAAACTGTCTCCAGGCATTGCCATATGTCTCCTGGGGGCGGAGGGGACAAAACTGCTCCCAGCAAGAACCACTGAAGTAAACTCACTATGTGGCTCAGAAAGGGCGCGTCTGCATCTTTCCGTCCACAGTACGCACACGCTCCACAGCTAAGCCACCTGCAGCTCCTGCTCGCTCGGGCCCCCTCACCCTGGCAGAGTGGGGCAAACCCCACAGGGCCCCCCTGGGGGCAGGCTCTGCTGCCACCTAAGGTCACCGCTCTCCGCACTCCTCTTGGAAATCAACTCCAGCCAGAATCACACAACCAGGAGCTGGTTTCCCAAGCCAGGCAGGGCACGCACCCACATACCAGATTAAAATGAGGCACCCTAATTATTAAATTGTCTCTGTAACAAAACAAGAATACCATTTTTTAAAAAATTGAATAGGAGAATTCACTTGCATTTGTGACACTCAGTCTGTCTTTTATTATCAAAGCAGGCATAAAAAAAAAATACCGCTTCTGCCACATATGCAAATTAAGTCATTAGTATTTTTCCCAATTACAGTAACTGCTTATTTGTATTGCTGATCTATTCTCTCAATTTAGTTCCCTTAATATTAATGATACTGGAAAGCTTTAATACAAAAACACTTCCAGGAAGTACAAGAGAAACCTCCCCCTGGTAAGCCTCTCTTATCCTGTGCCTGCAGGGCCACCCAACCCACTCCACTGTCATACCACCTGTGAGTGACCCGAGAGCCTCTGCACACAAAGCCACACAGGTCTCCCCGACTCCTCCCCAGAGCCCCACGAGCAAGAAGAAGCAACCCAATACTCCCCGGGTGCGGGGGACCGCAGGCCAGGAGGAGCAAGCCCACCTGGCGGGAGCTTTAACACCTCACACCTTATCTAAAAACTCAGGAGAACCGTCCATTCTGCAGCGCAGCGCTGCATGCCCACGTCACCTGTGTAACACCACAACGCCTTGTAGAGCTGTCCAGCTCACGGCCCCACCTCCAGGGCCCAGCAAGGCATGCACGCCTCCTCTGGCCGCCACCGCACCCAGGGCCCCACCTGGGCAGCCAGCCAGGCGCGGGGCAAGCACAACTCCACGCCTAATACTGCCCCTGGTCCTCTGGGAGGCCCCAGCACGTCTCTGCACATCTGTTTCTCCCCATAAAGGGTGTGGTCACTGCCGAGGTCTTTGCCATTCACAGACTTGCACCTGGAGGTCTGACAGTTTGTGAAAAGGCCCTGGCATCCACGTGTTAGGAATCCGAAAGGAAAGTGACCATGCTGCCTGCTGGGTCTGGAGACCAGCTCAAGGAGCGGCCCGCAGGGGTAGGGGCAGGGCAAGGCCGGGGCAGGGGCAGGGGCCAGGGCAGGGCCAGGGGCAGAGGCAGGGGCAGGGGCAGGGGCAGGGGCAGGGGCAGGGGCAGGGGCCAGGAAGGTAGAGGGACAAGGGCTGGGGCAGGGGCAGGCACAGGGCTGCAGTCAGGGGCAGGGGCCTCTTAACCACTCAGCCAGACATAGGTCCCTCCTGCCCTGACTTCTCTGAGAATCACACAGAAATCCACACCAAGTGCAAAGTCAACAGGGAAGCAACAAAGAAGAGTTAGTTTCCAAGTCCAATATGCCGCAAGAATACCTCACTCGATCATGATGTATTCCCTTCTGTTCCAAGTGAAAAACAGAACTGCAACGAAGCCAGATCCCCAATAAAAACCAAAGTCCAGCCAGCGAGGGTGGTGTGCTGGCCAGGGGTCCCTAGGCCCGAATCAGGCGTAGGGTGCCGTCCCTCAGCAATAGGGGGTGGGGGGGCAGGCATTCACATCGCGCGGATAGTGGAACACTTCGGAAACTGGATAGGAAGTGGAAATAAGAGCGAAGTGAAGCTATGCCTACACCGTCTTGCAGAACGCCGAGGGTGGCTTGAGGCCATGACGAGAATAGGCCGACCAAGTGGGAGAGAAGCAAGAGCCACACAAAGAAAACCCGGGAGCCCGTGCCTCTGAACTGGACCCGAAATGCATCTCAGCCCTGAGCAGAGGCGAGTGGGCCGCGGCTGCTCCCGAGAAGCTGAGAAGCGCAGTGTCCTCCCATTTCCCACCCAAAAGGCAAGGGAAAGAAAGGGCAGCGTGGCGCCCCCTCAAGCCACCACTGCAAAAGGCAGAAAACCAGGGGAGCCCCTGCTGTGCTGGGAGACCCGAGGCTGGTCACCGGGGCTGCCTGTCTCCTCTGGAGGAGGAATCCTTAACCTGGGGCATCTGCCTGGGTTGAAAGATGCAAGAATTCCCTAAAACTACAGGCAAAACATCATCTGTGAGCATGTCTCTCTAACGGGAAGATGTTTGATAAAAAAGACAATATATGCCCTGCCTCAAAAGGAGTGGGCACAGGGCTGTAAAGAAGGGTCTGGCTAGCTGAAGGCCCCAATTCAGCAGAAGGGGCTACAGCACTGTGGATGCTCAGGCTCTGCCCACTTTTAGCCTCTAAGGTGCCAATTTCTGTTAACATATGAACAGAGATAACAGGTAAACAATAAAAAACGGCTTGCACCACACTTCTGAATGCATTAAAGGGCCAAGGTGGGCAACAGACAGGCCCGATGGGGGGCGTGCAGCGTCTCGCAGCCCTCCCCAGGGCATGAGGGCTGCCCTGCCAGGCCGAGCCCAAGGCCCAGACTGCAGGTGCGGGCAGCTGACGTGTGCAGAGGGGCTGGAGCCCTGGCTGCCATAGGCAGTGCCTCCTCGCTTGTATCCCTGGAGCCTCATCAGCTTAGGTGCCCTGGCTTTGCTCCCGTGGGACTGCTGTGGCAGAGGACGCCCTCTGCCCAGCTCCTAGAATGAAAACCCTTACCCTTATCTTCCCCGAGTCCAATGCCTCCCAACCTTTTTCCATCACGGCATGGACAGAAAATGGCCTTACTGCTCAGCACACTGGCGTAAGAAACCAGGTGGCTGCTCCACGCTGGAGGAGCAGCTGGCCAGGGTGCCAGGGGCCCCAGGGCCTGTCCAGCCATCCCCGGGGCTGAAGGAAATGGGCTCCTGGCCCACCACTGTGGCACGGCTCGGCGGTGAGGAAGCTCTGCCTTAGCCCATCTCCCCAGCAGGGGCAGGAAGAGCTGGAGGGCAGAAACGGAGCACAGAGACGGAGGCCAGAGAGGCCACGCTCCCCTAAGCTCGCCCTTAGGCCTACAAGCGGCCAGGGCAGGAGTCCTGGCACCCCGTCCACAGCACAGCTCTCCAGCAGAGCCCTGGTCCCCAGGGACCCCCCTTCGAGGACCTCAGAAGGCAGAGCAGGACTCGGAGATGCTAAGTGCTGCCTCACTCAAGATTCCTGATACCTAAGAGGGCAGAGGGTCTGGAGGCACGGAAGCAAGTGTGCTGAGACTACACCTTCCGCCACCACGCCCAGAGGAAGCCGTCCACCCCAAGAACGCAGCAGCCCCAGCGAGCTCCTAGTCTAACTCTGCCCTGGCCATCTCACACGCGTCCTGAGGCAGAAATAAACAGGGGCCCCGGGAAGTCCAGGAAACGGGATCTGGGGGGCCAGTGTGGCCAGACCAGAGAACACCTGTAAGGAAAGAATCTGGGAAAGGACGTTGCCTCATCTTGGAAGACCCTGAATGTGAGGCAAAGGAACTTGGGCTTGATTCTAGAGAAGGGGGCCACTGCCTGGCGGGGGGTGACGGGACCAGAGGGAGACAGAGGAGGACAGCCAAGGACTAGGGGTTGGGATGCAAAAGGAAAACGTCCGAGTTCAGCATCTCGGCGAATCGGTGACGGTAAGGTCGCAGCGGTCTCGTGGGGTCAAGGTGGCAGGCGTGGAGAGAGCTAAAGCAGCTGTGAAAACGGGAGTCAGGACTGCTGGTGCCGCTGCCAAAACGAGCAGCACTGAAGAGAGAGCAGTGAGCGAGCAGTGAGCGGGGGGTACCTGCAGAGGCGACGGGAGGGTGTCCTAGAGGCTGGGGAGCAGGCAACCCTGGGGTTCAGTGACCTTCTCGAAGCTTGGGTGGGAGGGTGGGGAGAGGGTACAGTGGAAGGCGGCGAGGGGCCTCTACTGCAAAGGGCTGGCAGAGGAGCCCCCGCTCAGGGGAAAGCCACAAGGGTGCCGTCCAGAGGGTGCGGCTCCGTGGATGCCCGGGAGTGACTGGGGCGGCAGCTGGCAGCCACAGGAACAGTGAAGGGCCCGCTCCTGCACGGGCTGGCTCCTCAGGCCAAGCCCCAGGCCGTGAGTGGGCCCTGGGACTAGAGGACAGGAGCCACCACACAAAGAAAACAAACTCAAGGCCGCCCCCAGGCACAGCAGCTTGAGAGGGGCTGCTCCCCTGGTAGGAGAAGCAGGGTCCCAGACTGTCAGAGCACCAGAGCACAGGTCCCCGCCCGGGAGGGCCTCTCGAAGGCCCACGTCCTCCTTCCAACATCAAGCATGTGCGTCTGGCGAGGAGGAACTGGCAGAATTGCACTCAGCGGAGGGCGCGTTTCCTCACCCTAACCACCGGTGGGTACGCAATCGCGGTTCCTCAGGAAGCGGCGCGGCCGGAGGTGAGCGGCTGGACACCGGACACGAGCCAGGCCGCATCTCTCACCCTTGCTCCAGCGTGACCGTTTGTGCGCACAGATGCGAATGCAGATGTGTGGGTGCTCGTGTGCGCATGCATGTCTGTGTGCGTGTCCCTTTGCATGTGAGCATGGGTATAGGGGAAGGGGACACTCACGCCAGGGCTGTACATCCCAGAGCTGCACTGTGAGCTGAAAAGGAGAGGGGAGGGGAGGGGAGGGGGCTGGTAACACAGGGCCCAGACGGGAACCCTGCTCAAGCAGCCGCAGGGGCTCGCAAGCACCACAGTGTGGCCGCAGGCGGGGGCGGCCCCGAGGGAGCTAGCAAAGGGCCACCCAAGCCAGGAGCCGCCTCCAGCCTGTCCCCCCACAAGGGCTCTGGCTCCTACCCCCTCAGCTCCCTGCCCAGAAGACTACAGGGCCAGTCGCTGCCGACCAAAGGCCCCACCTGGCCCAGGGGAAACACAGTTAAGAGACAGGAGCAAGATTGAGGTTCTCTGCCTCCCCTTCTGGCCCAGACACTGTCCACACCTGGAGACAGTGACGAGGGTCCAGCATTGTATTAGAAAGAGCCACCACCTCTCTTCCACTGCACGCCGATGCAAGGCCTGTGACTCTGGCTGCCAGGGACATCCCGCTTAATCCTCACGACAGCTCAGCCAGGACAGGGCTGCTGTCATTCCAACTGTGCTCCAGGTCAACCCAGAGACACAGCATGGGGGAGCCACGCCAGCATGCGCACCCAGGCCTGTTTCTAAAGCCCAAGACCCTCAGCACTCTGCTTCTCCCACCCAGAAACGTACCCCAGAAGGAGCCCTGCACTTTTGACCTCAGGTGCACAGCTTTCTACTCAGTCTACTTACTGTGCATCCCAACAATTTTACCAGAAGAAAGGCACAGGCTGCCTGGCCCAAATCCATGTTCCTCCACCATCAAGCCACTTGCACACCGGGGTTCCCACTTCCTCAACAATTCAATGGGAGGCGGGGCGTCCAGGCCACAGGGTTGTTGAAGGACTAACAGATGGTACTAAGTAATCACGCAGTGCCTGGCACGTGGTCGACACCCACTGAAGAATCACCAGGAGGCAGTGGGCCAGGGCCCTTCCTGACCCACGAGGATGGGAGCTGAGGGAAGGCAGCAGCATCTCTCCATCTCCCGCCAGGTGGCAGGGCGAGGCACTGGGCGGTTGGCATCCTCTTTCTTTTGACACCGACCCAACCCTACGAAGTATAGATCCTCACCCCGCCTTGTAGACTGGAAGCCAAGGCACTGGGCGGCTGGGTAAATGGATAACTGGTGTGGCCAGGGAGTTGCAAAGCCGAGATTGTGAAGTCTACCTGTCTGATCCCAAAGCCTCTGCTCCTTCCAGTGGCCTGTAGAGGGGCAGATATGACCAGAGAAGCTTCCAGAACTCTGCCCAGTGTGGGCCACATTTTGGCTGGCAGGATTTGCACTCTGCCTTCTCAGGATACACTGGGTTTTTGCCCTCTCTACATGGGGCAGGAGCCGACAGGGGTCTTGGCTCTTCCAGAACACCCTCAGATGACGGAGACTTCCATGAGCATCTTGGGTGGCCTGAGGCATCCCCCGGCAAGCAGCTGCACTGGACACTCGGGGCTCCCCTGGGCAGCATGGCCCCGGCCCTCCCTCCACCCGTCTTTCCTGGTCAGAACCCCAGCTCTCCACCTCTGCCTCCCCAGGTGCAGCCAGCAGGGCCTCTTCTCCCACCCCGCTGCTCCACTGTCCCCATTCCAAGGGCCTCAAGCTCCTCTGTAAGGTCACCTGTATCCGGCCAGGCAGCAGGCAGAGGGGAAGAGGAGGGGGTCACAAACATTTTAGGGTCCAGGCCCAAAAAGCTTGAACCACCTCTGTCCACCTTTCGAACTGGCCACTACAGCCACACGTCCCCCAACTTCCAGGGGCTGGGTTTCCCCCAGGCAAGAAGAGATACCAGGATCCTGGTTGCAGCAGCCCTCACACAGGAATCCTGGTCAAGACCTCACTTCCAGTCCTGGTAAGCCCCTCTTCCTCCTCTGTAAAGGGGCCCAATGCCTTTCCAGAGAGGGTGGCTGCAGGATGCAGGAGACGGGGCACGACGGGGCACAGGATGGTGCCTGGACACAGTGCGCTCAGCCAAAGGCTGCTCCGGAACTGCTGCTGGGGTTGTCACGAGCCAGGAGCTTCAGGGGGGGCGGGGGCTGCCAGCTGGTTCCCTCCTCAGCATCGGTTCCCTTGCCCCTTCCTTCCCAACAGCACTAACTTCTACACGAAGGAAGCTGGCTCCCAGCCAGTCTCTGGAGGAGCCGAGTCCAGCACCCAGATTGAGCCACGCAGTGCATTCCATACCCAAGGCCACAGTGACCAGTTCAGAGGTGGACACGTGACCTAAGCCAGACCAAGAAGGGCAGATCCAAGACTTCTGCTGACACAAAGACGCTCTCTTTCCTGATGGGCATGAAGCAGCAGGTGTGAGGCCTGGGAGTAGCTGGCCTGACCCCCTTTGGACCAGGAAGCTGACTTGCCCAAGACAGGGAAATGAAACAAGCCCCTTAATGACACTGTGGGGGAGCTGGATCAAGCGTGCCTGAAGCCTGTGATTTCACCTGCACTTTCGGGGGAGGTGAGCCAATTAATTTCCATAGTGAGCCGTGCTCTCTGTCACCTGCCATGGAGAGATCCTATACGACAGAGAGCTTCCAGAAATACCTTCTTACTTCATACTGAGAGCCAGCCACAGAACGTCCCCTTATAGTGCTTTTCCTATAATCAAAGGGACAACACAATCTGGTCTCTGCCTCCATGCTCCTCCATTCACCGAGGATGCCATCCAGTCCTACAACATGGTCACACCTGCCACCTCCACAGCCATCCTCAGATTCACCCGTGGAGGGCCTGTGCCCAAGGGGCACCACAAAGTACCAGCCTCTTCCCTGCTTCCATTTGTCCCTTGCTGCCCCTCCCCAGGGAGCACTGCCCGCTTGCCATGCAACCAGGAGCAAGCTGCACGTCTGCAACTTCATCCCAACAAGCGCATCTGCCCAGCACTGGATCACCCAGGGCATACAGGCTCACTCAACCACTGCTGCCTGGCCAAGCAGACCTGGCAGAGATGGCAGCAGGTGAGGTGGCCACGCAGACCCGTCAAAGCAGCTCAGCTCACTGCACATGGATAAGAATGGTGAAGGGAAGGGACAGAAACAATAACAAGTAATAACCCGTGGCTGGATTGCAGCCTATGTCTGCCTCGTCCTGGGATAGCTTCACCTTCCAGGAATACCAGGAAGGGTGCACACAAGATGGAGCACAATGCTCAAGGCACTGGGTCCACGCGCCATGCTCTGAGCCGGGGCCCCAGCACCACAGGCCTCGGTCTGGATCACGCAGTAGCAAAGGTGCCACCAATGTGCACCGGCAACGACAGCCCATCCAACTCTTGACCTGCACAGCAGCACCCTGGGGGGCAGGTGGCACTCCACAATGCGACTGAAACAGGCCTCCGGGAGCGGGACAGTGCTCGCAAGGGCATGGCAAGCAGCCCCTTTGCTCAGGGCTACTGAGGTTCCACAAGGAGGTGGCGCCTGCCGTCGCTTTGGGAAATGCTGCAATGCCTGGGCCCGCGCAGGCTCGGAGGGCGTCTTGTAGTTACGTGACGGGCATCAAAGCCCTGATGGGCTCTCCCTGAAGACCACAGGCTGATACTTCACCTCCTGCTCCCATCTGAGAAGAGGAGGCTCCGAAGGAAGAGCCCTTCTTGTCCTACACGAGGGCACAGGGCTCCCAGAGGGGGGGCGGCCCAGCCAGGCCACCAGTCAAGGCTGACGAGGCTGGGGCTTCAACCCGGGTCTGCCTCAACCTCCCGGGGCTGTCAAAATTAAAACGCCTCAATCTGAGGAAACCCCTCTTGCACACTAGAGGCAAATCAGTGCAAGATAAATCGAATTCAGTACAGGCACACGTCAAGACACTTAGCCCCAAACCCGTATCAAAGCACCCCAAGAAGCCGTGAGAAGAAAGTGTCTGAAGCAAGAGCTATGGCAGCTCTGCTCCTCTACCTCATTAGAAGAATTCTGCAGAAAGAAAACCAGCTTAGTGAAAACGCAGCCCACTTCTGGAAAGAACACAAGCCATGATTTGACCTAGGAAAGGCACTCTTGTTTGGGGAAGGACTTAGGGGAAGCATTTTACATGTTGTTTGTTGGCCTATTTTGTTAAAAAAGAAAAACCTCCTCCAAATTCCAAAGAGTCAACTCTCTGCAGCTCCAGAAGGGTGGGCTGGTGGCTCCACCGCACTGCTGCCCACCCTGCAGCTACCTCCAGCTTCCCAGGGACAGAGGTGGAACCAGCCAGCCCCAGCCTCCAGGATGTCACCATTTGCAGGTCGGCCCCTAGCCGAAGCTGGCCTGGGGATCTGCTAGGCTGCTGTCACACGGCCAGACAACAGGAGCTGCAGGAAAACAGCTGCCCTGGAGACAAAGGTGGAATGTGAGTGCCCCACTCTGTCAGTGTGTCCTCCAACCTCGAGAGCCAGGGCAAAGAATCACAACACGCAGCCCTGATGCTGGCAAAGACGGGTTCTCCAAAGAGCAGGGCTGTAACACCTACTGCGGCCTCTGCAGGGAAAAAACGTACGTCAGTTTTAGAGCAGAGAGGGCTTTAGCGGAATGCAGCCCTCCCGACAGTTCTCTTTGTGACTTCTCTGAAAGGTCCAAGCTGCTGAGGCCCCCCTTTGAGAGTGGTCACACTTCTAACACTCATTGGCTGAGACCACCCCCCACCCTGCTGGGGCCACAGCCCTGGGAGAATGTTCTCAGCCCCAGTTCTGAGGGGGAGAAAGTCCTTGCTGTCAGCTCAGAAGAACCCCAGGCCAGGGCGGACCTGTGGGGTGCCCTGGGCCGTCCCGCTGGCCCCTGGAGTCCTGGTTTCCCATGCTGCCCCCTGCCTCGCAGGGCTGCTGGCTACTCAGAGCACACGGTGCAGGCAGGGGCCCTGCAGTGGCGCCAAGCTGGGACGCAGTATCAGTGTTTGCCTCTTAATGTACAAAATCCAACAGCTGTCCCTTCCGGAATGTTTTCTACACACTCACTCCCACAGAGCTTCGATCCTGAACAGAAAACAGCTACTCCCCGGAGTCCGGTACCTAGAGGGGGCCCGACGCAAAGAAAGCGCTCACAAACCGTGGCTGCAGGACAGAAGGAAGGAAGGAGCCAACAAACTCGCTCCAGGCTGTGGCCCCCTTCAGGGACCCCGGGGCCAGGCCCTCCCTGAGCGGAGGCTGCCCCTGCTCCCTGCCCCCTGCCCTCCTCTCACGCTACACCCCAAGTCCCTGCTCCAGAGAGGTGCTGGCTGTGCACAGGCTGCCGGGGGCCTCCTTGGCTGCACCTCTCACGCCCACTTGACCAGAAGTTACACCAACAGAGGGCAGGGACATCCCCACGTGGGCGCCAGGCACCACGCACAGAACCTAAAGGAGGGAAAGCAAGCTCAGCCCCCGCCAGTCGCTGCACACGCGCCCATTGCAGCCGGCGGCCTTCACAGGGGGCACTCCGGCCGTGGGGCCCTCAGAGCCAGCCCTGGCCACACCGGCCGTGGCACCCACGAGGCCCAGTGCTCAGGCTAGGGCTCAGAAGGCCCGCACCCCCACCACACCCTCCAGCCTCCCCGGGCACGGTATGGTGGGGCATCCCCGGCGGCCCTCCCCGGCTGTCCCTCCCCTGCCGTGCCTCCCCGGCCACTAACATGTAAGCTCCCTGCAGGCAGAGGCGGGCCCTCCTGGGGGGGCTGCTGCCAGGACCGCCTCTGCATCTGGCACATCTCATGTAAAGCTTACTACTTGGTTTTGGGTGTAGAATCAGTATCTGCAAAACAATAACCCATCAACAATTAGAAATGTTGAGAAAGCACATCCCTGACCACCCCCCCAAGCCCCAAACAAAAAGAGGCGGGGGGGGGGCCTCAGAAAAACTTCTCTTCCCAAGTTTAAAAAAGAACCGCTCCAGCAAATAGCAACACATAAACCAGATGACTGGGTCGTTCCCAAGAGAAAATGTAATTCCATCAGCGCTTGAGCAACACTCCCACTTGGAATGCCGGTTCAGGCCTTCATGCCCTAAGAACTGATTTATTGTTTCAAGCTTAGACATCAATCCAACAAAAGCACTTGACTCACAGAAAGACAGAACACTTCATAAACAGTAGTAAGCTAACAAAGCCTAACATTCACGTTTTTAACCAAGCAGACTCCAAAACGTTCATATGCACAGTCACAGTAAGGTAACAGGTTAAAATTACGAGATTGAATAAGGAATGATTAAATAATGTCATAAATCCCAATTTAAAACAAACAGGAAAAAACGCCTTTAATAAAAACAGCAGCTCGCCCCCTCAAACACTGGAGCCCTGGGGCGACGCAGCCAGAGGACAAGCTGTCCGTGCTCGCCTTGGCCTCGGCACAGAGGCTCCATTTGCCACATGACAGCTGTGCTTTTAGGGCTCCTCTCCCTCTGGTTCCTCACCGCATCACAGAATCCAGTCCGTTTGTATTTATGGCATCTCCTTGAAAGCGTGTAATCTTTAAAACCAGGACCAGGAAGTTCCCAGATTTGGGGGAGGCAGGGAGCACGCGACTCCAGAGCACAAGCAGAGACACGGCAGAGGCCTCGCCTTCAAAGGCCGGAGGCCGGGTCCTGGCCCAGGGTGCTCACCAAAGGCCCACACTGTGCCAGTCATTCACAAAGCCACCCATTCACTCATTCACTGGTCGACCACCTACACTGCCAGACACTGGCCTAAAACAGGCATGAGGCCTTCAGATCCCCTTGGCCCGTGGAGCTCCGTCAGTAAGAGAAGTGACATTGAACAACTGCTGTCACAATGAGCTATTGAGATTTCACAATTGGAATCATGTTCGGAAGAGGGAGTAAAAAGGATATCAGGCTAAGCTTATCAAGGGATCAAAGGATGAGTATGAACTGAAGGGCCAGGGAAGAGGGAGGGGAAGGGGAGGAGGAGGGAGGAGAAAAGGGAGCTGTATGTGCAAAGGCCCCGGGGCCAAAGAGGGGGAGAACCCAAGGAAGCAAAGCAGGTATGGGGACTGAGGCTCCCGCGGCAGGACAAGTGCTATCAGGAGAGGCTGGTAAAACAGAGGCCATGGAAAGAAGGTGGGCGGGACGCTCTGGCAGGGCTTCAATCAAGGGAGGGGTCAGGACACATCTGCTGTGGGCAGAGATCGCTTAGGGACCCACATGCAGCATGGACTGGACAGAGCAGCCGGACCCAGGAGGCCAGCTCCCCACTTGGGGAGCTTACAAGTGAGCCAGAGAAACAAATACTTTGAAATTCTCCTAATGCTAAGCATGTTTATCAACTTCCCCAGGGCTTGGTTTCTTTTTATTTATTTATTTATTTATTAAAAATAAAAATGGGGCTAATCAGCATTTTTCTTCAATGGAAACATCAAGGTGTGTGTGTGTTATTTTTTTTTAGTGTTAGAAAGTAACACAAGCTTACTGCAAAATTTCTACAACACCAACATGTACAAAAAAACAGGTGAATGACCTCACACCCACTTCCCTGACAGCTCAGAGGGTGCCACCATCACTTTAGAGACCCAGGAACTTAGGAAACTGAAGGGATCGCCTGAGCACCGCTCCTGGCTTCTGTGCACAGGTCACTCCACAGTCCAGAAATTCCAAATCAGACGTCATGACGCGTCAGTATCGTTGTTTGCATGCTCCGGGTCTCCACATGCTCAGCACATTCTTCCTTAGGACAAACGCCAGGAAGTGCAATTGCTGGGGCAGGGGAACGACCACCTAAAAGGTCAACACAAAAAACTCTTCTGGAGAGCCATTAAATTATTATTTAGTATTAGGAATTATTTACAGAGCAAATAACAATAGCCACCGCTGTCACTGCGCTCACTGTGCGCTGGGCCCTGTTCTGGGAACTTTCCATACGTTAAGTTATTTAAACTTCACAAACACTCGAAGATGCGAATTACTTTCACCAGTAATGGGCATTACTAAACTTTTAAATCTTTGCTAATATGATGGCCACAAGTGGAATCTCCTTTAAGCTGAATTTCTTTAAGAGCTTTGGTGTTACAATAAGAATAGATTAAATCAGTGGTTTTCAAAGTTCCTGGTCCTTGAATGTTTTCTTCCAATAAAATCTTCCAAGATAACCCAACAGCAGTGAAAGCCACGCTGTGCCAGGTGAAACGGCTCTGGAGCACCAGGCACCCACTGCCCGTCACCACCCCCAAGGGCACCAGCTCCCAGGCAGCCCAGCAGCTTCTTTGGAGAAGATCCGAGCACGACTGTCAAAATCCCTTCTTTACGGTGCAGCGCATGTAACGTGAGAAAGCCCAGGAGAGCCAGCGTCCCTCCCCGGCCCTGCTGAAGCCGGGCACCAGCCCCGACAGCTCCACCGCCGGTCAGCACAGCACTGGGCCTGGCAGGCTTGGCAGCCTTCTCCGCGGCTACGCGATCCTCAACAACTCCACGCCGAACGCCTAGGCCACCACCTGCCCGAAACAGAGGCAGGGACAAGGGGGCAGCAGGACTCGGGTCCTGGACCAGAGGCTCCACTCCCGTGTCCGTCTCAGGTCCCACCTCTGCAACATGGGTGGAGCAGCGCCTGCCTCATCCAGCTATGGAGAGGGATAAACGGGAGACGCACAGCAAGTGCTGAAAACAGCACGTGGCCCCTCGTCAGGGCTCCTTAAATGTCAGCTACTGGTTTATCCCGTAATTACTAGTATTATACTCTCCTTGCGAGGAAAGCCATTCTGATTTGCACGTGGCTTACGGAGGGATGCTGATCTTATATCCCCACGGTTATGAAAAGGCAACCTACCCAGAGCCCCGGACCTTCCATCCAGGAAGTGGGGAAGGCCTGCCTGGGGACCCTGCAGCCCACTGTCTACCCTAAACACACGTGCCCCAGGGAAGAAATCTGTCCTGAAGGAAAAGAACTTACTGATCTCGGCCCAGTGATGATTTTTTCCACAAGAAACGCTCTGTAAAAATACATCCGTAAGGTCCATTAAAATGCAGCATCACTTTTGACATGGGGCACCTCATCTGACTGGAGCCAGAAGGTGCTTTACTTTACAGTTGAGTCCCAAATCCCACAGTCCACTGCACACCACCGCGGAGGCTGATTAGAACCCACCCCCCTCCAAATCCACTTAGCTGGGTCTCTGCCTGCTCCCCGCCCCCGCCTAGGGACAGAGGCCACCTGGGGTAAGGACTCTCCCCACTGCTCTCCCGGCTCCACGGCCCTCTGCCTGGGGCCGCGGGCCAGAACCTGTCGCTGCATCCCTCAGTCACTACATCAGGTATTAATGTGGTACTCACGGCAGCTTCTGAGGAGCCAATGCCCAGCCGTTTTCAATAGAGAACGGTATGGCCGAATTCTCCAGGAGTGATGAAATATTTCTTCAGCTCTGGCAATTAAGACTGCACAAAGTTGTGTTCCCTCGGATGCCACCCTCCTAACATCAAAGGATCAGAATTCAAAGCCATTCATGCTGCATTGAAGCCTCACAATGAAGCTGGAAAATGGAAGTGGATTACTGGGCATAAATATGCAGTAGTTAAAAGAGTTATAACGAAATTAAACTGCAGCATCCCCACAATGTGTGGAAACTTCCAGAACTGGAGTCCTTCTGGTAAACATCAAGAGGCGCATCCATCTGAAGCAGGTTTCAGACCAATGAGAGTCGAGACCAGCCACCCCGGCCACACGTGGTCAGTGTGCCATGTTGCTTTGTCAATCTTGCTACAGCCACAGCCCCCACCCTGCCTCTCAGAACACGGCGTGTGGAGGTTTTTATTTTGCACAGCTCTGCAGCTGCTGACCGCAGAACATTCTCTCTGGCTCCAGGCTTCTCAGGCCACCTCTGTCCTTGGTCCCCCGGCCGCCTTCCTCAGTCATCTCCACTTCCCCCAGGAACCCCAGGTCTCACCTGGGGGGCGTTCCCGTGGCCTTCTCCCCCTGCAGGAGGACTACCCCTAAAGAGGGCAGTGTGACATGGGTCTGCCCAGTAAAGTCCTGCTTCCTTTCTGATCGACTGCTGTTCTCTTAGGAAGGGATCTGATTTTTAAATAAAAGCCTAAAACAGAGAAAGCTATAGAGGTCTTATAATGTGTTGGGGGGGGTGGGGGGTTAAGGCATGAAAATACTTTCCTCCCACACAAATGCGAGTTCTTCTCTGGAAAGATGCCACTGATCCACGGTAGAATATCTGGGAAAGCTCAATAAGTCTTAAAAATAGATAATTGAACAAAGATTTTTGAATTCTCATGAGCTACCTGA
>JAQZBX010010856.1:20509-43776 GCA_029593785.1 Cabassous unicinctus
AGACTTATCAGAAACAATTAAAACTCCAGGCAACTGAGAAGGCACGGTCACGTTATAAAAGAAAAGTGAAACCAAGCCAAGGTGTGAACCCTCCAGCAGCCCCCCCAAGCTCGCTGAGCTGGGCTAGGGCTTGTTTACACGTTTACTCCCAGGCCTTCCATGCTTGAAGTGGGTTCTGGAATAAACAGAAAACCCTGAGCAGTAGAGAAAGCAGGCGAAGGGAAGTAACTGCACAGGCCCTCTCCTCCCTTCTGAGGAGCAGGCAGGGCTGCTCTCAGCAAGCAATTAGGTAGGTCTCTACAGTAATGCAATTAGGATTTAGTTAAGAAAGTCATTAGTTTTAAAATAACTTAAGTTTAATTTCTGCAACGCTTTATTTGAAAATTGTGTCACAGCAGGTCAATTTACAACATGCAATAAAGAAAACACTCATATCAGCTGCTGCAAGTTATTACAAATTTTTGATGTGCATTAAATGAGTACACTGGGTTCCACCCCCGGCCTTTCCGACTGATACGCACAGTCTCCTGCTATAACAGTGTCAAATAATTCAGCGCTAAATGTAAATACGAGATAATGTGCTTATAATTCCATGGTGTGTTTTTGCAATGCCGGGGAAATGCGGGTAATATCTGGGCAGGGCTGAGCCATATCTCCGGCCTGTGGAAATCACGTGGGCGAACCCACTCAGGGTGGTGGGCCGCATCTCCCGCACCCCTCCCGCTACAAATCCGACACACGCACCACGACGGCAGACCCGACGCCAAGAACCACAGGGAGGGACATTTTTCTGCAAACTCACAGCCTTCGACAAAGTTACATAAACGGTTCCCCGCCTCGGGTCTGGGAACCCTCTGCCCACTCCCCCGGGCCCTCACTTCCCAGCGGATCCCACCTGTTCGTGGGGCAACTGGCTCTTGGATTCGGACCAAAACGGGCCCCGGAGCTGCAGGCGTAGCTGCGCCCCACTCCCCCCGCGGCCAGGGCCCCCTTCCCGGCCCGCGGGGTCCCCCGAGCGCCCGCGGAGGAGCGCAGCCCGGCACCTCCGCCCCGAGCAGGTCCGCGCAGCCCGGCCCCCGCGGGGGCGCCCCGGCACAGGCGCTGGCCCGCGGCCGGCGGCGAAAGCCCGGCTGCTCTCTTTTCCGTTTTTCGGTGTTGCGGAGGAAAGGTCCAGAACGTGGTGTAGCTCTCCTTCCCCTCCAGGGAAGAAAAAGGATCCGGGCCCTGGCGGCGGCTCACGCCTGTCATGCCCCCGGCGGCCGCGGCGCTGCCACGCCGGGCGATGGGCTCGCAGAGCAGCCGTCGGTCCCACCCGCGGCCGAGCGGGGCGGGGGGCGCGCGGGCTGCCGCGGGGGCGCCGGCTCAGCCCTGCGCTTCACCTGCTGGCGGGGCGGGCGCGGCGGGGACGCGGGCGCAGCCCTCGGGGCGGGCGGGCGCGGGACCAGGGCGCTGGCGGGGCCCGGTGCGGGGCCGGGGGCCCGCGCGGGGGCGAGGGCCTGGCGCGGGGCGGCCGGGGGCCGGGCGGGCGGGCGGGGCGGCCTGCGGGCCTGCGGACGCGGCGGGGCGGGCGCGGCGGCGGCCCGGACAATGGCCCGACGCGGGGCCGGCGGCGGCGGCTGCGCTTACCGCGGCGGCGGCGGGCGGCTCCGGGCGTGTGCGGGCGGGCGGCGGCCGCGCTAGCCCTGCTCGGGCGCTCCGAGCCGCATCTCCTCAGCCGGCGCCGCGTCCGCCCGGCGGCTCGGGCTCGGGCTCGGGCTCGGGCGGCGGCGCCGGGGGCCGGAGCGCGGAGACGACGGCGGCGGCGCGGGCGGGCGCGCGGCTCGGGCTCGGGCGGCGGCTGGGACGGTGCACCGCGGCGGCGGCCCCACAACCTCCCCTCCTCATTCACAAAAAATTGACCCACGTTGAACCATGATGCTTCTGCCCCCCTCCGGCAGCGAGCGGGGCGCGGATAGGCCCCTCCGGACGCCCGTCAACCGCTCCGGCCCCGCCCCCCCCGCCGGCGGCGCGTCCGCGATTGGCCCGGGCAGCCTTGCATCACCTCCTCTCCCGGGCCCCTCCCGCCCGCCTAGTCGCTAATGAAGAGCTCGTCAATTACGGCTCGGCTCCGCCCCCCGCCCGCCTCCCGGAGCGCCCAGACGCCCTCCCATTGGGCCACTGGGAGGCCTGGGTCCAGCCCCGTTTGCTCCCACCTCGCGTCTAGCCAGCGGCCCAACCACCAGGCCAGATGCGCCTATGAACTGCAGAGACGCTCCAGCTCCGCCCGCCTACCCGCAGAAGTCTGGGCCCCATTGGCTCCCAGACCTGCCAATCCCAGGGAGCGGGGCGAACCTAAGGCCCCGCCAAGCGCAAGCCCTTGGGTGCTTCGCCCCTGAGAAAGCGCTGGCAGCTGGGGCGCGCAGTGACTGTAAACAGGGACCCTCTGCAGCACCGAAGAGCTGCCCAGCGACCAGGGCTGTACGCCCGACTCGCGCCTGGCGGGGACAGGCCGGGCCTCCCCGCGGCGGGCATCTTGGGTACTGGCAGCGAGTCACGTGGTGCTGCGTGCTCGCGGAGACGCTGGGGGCGGCCTGGGGAGCGAGTGCGCAGACGCGGCGGGCCTCGCCCAGCCCCGCGGCAGGAAAGCGGCGGGCGGCGGGTCCTGCGAGGGGGTGCCGGGGAGGGACCCTGGGGCGTCGTGGGCGCGGGCCAAGGGTCACGGGGTCCCGCCCCGCCGCCAAGGGCTCCGCGCCGGCCTCCCGGGCTCCATGCAAGTCCCCAGGCCGGGTCCATGCGCAGTGGGGCCGCCGCGAGTCGGATAGGCGTGCGTGGGCGCGGAAACAGCGGACGCCCCCGTTGCCGGACTGCAATCACGCCTGTGGGAGGCTCGCTCGCCAGTGTTACCCCGAGCGCGCAGAGACTCGCTCGCCAGTGTTACCCCGAGCGCGCAGTTCTTCCCGGCTGCTCGCTTTGGGGGGGTCCTGCGGCCCCCTAGTCCTCAGCGAGGCACCACTGGTTATCCATCCAGAGGCTGCCGGTGGGAGTCTCGCAGTGGCCACCCTTCCGGCGTGAGAATGCCGTTTACTTTCCACAGGGGCATGACACTTTTCAACTTCAATGCACATAATATTTCTTAGAATCCCATGTGCAAATGACAAAACCATTTGTCAAAAAGGATGCCAATGCGTAGTATCTACAGATCTTGTGGTTCCTACCAGTAAGTTCCAGAAACTAAATTTTGCTGATCATTACAAGTGTTCAGACCTGCAGTGAGAATAGCACCATTATGAGTTCTTCAGACATTAATTCTAGAGAGAATAAAAGACTAAAGCAATGATATTCAAATTGCAGCACTTTGTTTCGATTGTATAAAATACTCCTTGGCAAAAGTGCTGTGCAGAATCTATATTTTAAATTAAAAGGGTTCCACAATTAATTGGCTTCTACAAAATGTACCATATTGCAAAATACTTGAAGCCTCCGTTCCACAATCAAAAATGTTATCACTGTTCAAAAAGACTTGAGATCTTATTAAAATTCTGTTAAGATATATAGGCTCTTGGTTAAAGCAACTTTTTTCATTTAGTTTCCCTGCTGCTGGGTTGCTGGGTTGTCTTAAACAAGAGAAACTGCCTGACTCACTGTTTGGGGCTAGAAGGCCTGTTTCCTCCCCAGGGTGGGGAGGGTTCTGTGGGTTCCTTGGCTTTCCCATCACATGGCCATGTCCTCTCTGTTCTCTTCCAGGTTCCCATGACTTCCAGCTTCTACTCCTCCCCTTGACTGTCTCCTCACAAAGCTTCCAGTAACAGGATTAAGTTCAACCTCATTCAGTTGGGCCACACCTTAACTAAAAATAACCTCTTCAAAAATTCCTCCTCAGGATGGGTTCACACCCACAGGAATGGATTAAGATTAAGAACACCAGCATAATTCACAAAAGCAGCTGTGACTGCCCAATCAGTTTACTTCATTTCAAAACTATTTATAAGGCAAAATTTCTTTAAAAAATTTTTTTTTTATATTTCACCTGTGGATGTCCATAACTTGATCCTCAGTATGTTCCCAAATCTGTGCTAGCATTGAAAGGACAAAACATACTGGTGGATTTTTTCACTAATTTTTTGTTTTTTAGGAGGTACCATGGAATGAACCCTGGACCTTGTACATGGGAAGCAGGTGCTCAACCACTGAGTTATAGCCACTCCCCCACTAATTATTTTTTGAAGCATTATTTTCCCAACACAAAAGAACTTTTTTTATCTCAGTATATCAAATTGAAATCTTATGTGTATTGAGTAATAGACATTTTATTTTTCACTTCCACTCGAAGAGTTACATTTTGTATAAAAGTTTACAGTTATTTTTATTTTGCTCAGTATAAAAAAGATGCCTTGATGGCATATTACGATGTAATGCTAATTGCTTGCAGAATAGTTAAATGTAAGTATTGAAACTTAATCTTTAACTGCCATCTAGTAGATTGAATGTTCACCAAGCATGTATTTTGTATTTTATTGCATTGTACACTGCAACTAATAAGCCAAGAAATCAGCAAATATTACATGCATGTACTGTTTGTAAAAACCTCAAACTAAAAATGATAAATTATCAATATAGTTTAGTATTTGCTAATTTTACTACAGTCTTTTGTTATGTATATAGGGAAATCACAGGAATTATAAATTCAATTTGAATAAAATTTAAAAACCATATATTTTATGATAAAGGGCCTTTAACTTAAGAAGGCCAAAGCACTGATATTATATATTTGCTGTAAAGAGAATTATAAGAGTTTTATTTTTCTGATATAAAAAAAGTTAATAAAACTTGTTTCCATTAAAAAAAAACATGTTGAGTTTGTTTTGTTTTTAGTTTTTTTTCCCCTTTCTGGGATACATAATTCAATCAGGGAAAGGAAAGTATAGGTGGACCATTTAAGAACTGCTTACAAGAGTTTATTTTCTCTCCAGTACCAAGAGCCTACTTTTCTTGGTTCCTCCAGTACCAAGAGCTTTCATAAAAGAACCCGGAGACTTGCATTAAACAGAATTGCTCGTGACCATGCACAAGCAGGTCCAGTTGAGAAGAAACGGGAACTGTCCTGAGGGCTTGGCCACCAAAGAAGTCCATGTAGACATGGCCACAGGTCACTGCTGGATTAAAGCAAGAGAGGAGAGGCTTGAGTACCCCAATGATAGAACCATCCATATTCGTTGTTACATCAAGTAAAAAAGATCCAAAAAAGAAAGTGATAAACCTTCACAAGTCCCTAACTTCACTTTGGGCTTTCCCAAATTTTATTAACCAGAATGCTTTTTCAGAAGAGAAAACTAGAAACAGTTCTGCTTTAATGACAGTCACTGCTTTGTTTTGTTTTGTTTCTTTTGTTTTGTAACGATAGGAGGTTTTGAGTTTTTTCCTTTTAACTCCCTAGAACTTATAATAAGAAATCACTTTGAGTATCTTTCTTAGCAAAGTCCTAGAGGCATATAAAGCTGAAACCTAATGGGTATCTGTGCAAAGTTAGCCTGTTGATGTCTTTGCCGGCAGTGACATGTGTTTATTTCATTTAGAGGCCAAGCAGAGATTAGCTTTAATATCAGTCATGATCGATGATTCTTGGGGGTAAATGTAGCTTTGTGAATAAAAATACAGTTAGTAATGATTAATAAACTTTGGCCATTCTAACTAGAAATGCTTACTCTGAGATAGCTCATCTTGGAAGCAACAGATGAGAATTGCAGACTTTTAAAACAGAAGAGCTAGCTGAAGAAAATGACCAAAGTTAAGGAATACTAGGGACCTGGCAGGTGATGAAAATGGCACTCTCTTCAGATTTTCATATAACATGAGACGGGGTCAGTGGCCACTAACATCTAGATGATGTGGCAGTTTGAAATTATGTTATGAATCCCAAAAAGACAAAGATTATGTTCTTAAACTAATCTACTCCTCTGGGTACGGTAACTTTTCATTGCATTAAACTTGGTTGAGGGGCTTTTGATTAGATTACCTGATAAAATTGATTCGGGGCTTTTGATTGGATGGCATCAGGGAGACATGACTCAGGTTCAGCATCTACCCTCTTGCTGGGTCTGATATAAACAGACACAGAGAAACACAGAGGAAAAGGAAGCTGCCATATTTGATCCTGCCATGTGACAGGACTCCAGTTTTGCCCACAGCTGAGCTACAAGGAGAGGAGCCCCTGAGAGGCTCAAAGAGCTGAGGCCCAGGGAGAGATGAGCCATACGTTTCATAGCTCACCGCTGAACTTGGGAAGAGCTCTGAGTGGCCAAGACTGATAGATGAGGCCTGGAAAGAAACAAGCCGTATGCCTGGTTGCCCACAGCTGGGCTCCGAGAGATGGTGGATTGTGGAGGGGAAGGCAGTGACCTTGGCAGAGATTGGCGGCCATCTTGCTTCACCACTTGGCAGCTGACTTTGATGAGAAGGCGCCTTTGATTTCAGGGCTGCAGAACTGTAAGCTTTCACTCCAAATAAATTCCCTTTATAAAAGCCAACCCATTTGTGGTACTTTACATCAGCAGCCCTTTAGCAAACTAAAACATGATAAATATCAAGGTTCAAAATTATTTCACAGGATTATTAAAAACATTCAATAACCAAGAGGAAATATAAAATCCTGCATGTAAGTCCAGTAAAACTAATTTTACAAGTACAAAATGAAAGCGACGTGCCGGAGCAAAAAAAAAGTCACATGGCAGAATTCTGGGACATAGTTTTAGGCAGAATTAATAGAAAAGGTAGGATTCTATTCAAAGGAAGGCGGCCAGTGAGACCTCACCTAGTGCCGCCAGGGCCCTCCACCAGCCTGGTAAACGTCAGAATAGGTGCGAGAGCATCGGAGAAGAGGAACTCGGGGTCTGGGCCCACGTGTCTGTCTGTAGATTTCTGTGGGAGGAGCCTCGTTCAAGGTGAGCAGCAGAGCTCAGTAAGGTGGCCGGAGTTCCCTGCCACAGAAGGAAGGGCTCTTCTAGCTTGCGAGGGGGGTATGGGCATGTCTTGGTTTGCCAGAGCTGCTGGACAAATACCACACCGCGGGGTGGCTCAACAACAGGAATTAATTGGCTCACAGATTCGGGCTAGAAGTCCAAAATCAAGGCATCGGCAAGACCACACTTTCTCCCCAGAGCCTTTCACGTTCTAGAGCCGGCTCACTGCAATCCTGGGGAGCCCTCCCTGGCGTTCTGCCCCTGAATCTCTCTCTCTCTGTCTGCTTTTCCAGTTTTCCAGTGACTTCCAGCTTCCAGCTCCTTTTGACAAGGCCTCCAGTAATACGGATTAAGACCCACCCCAATTCAGTTGACAACACAATAACTAATAATAACTCTTCAAAAGGTCCTGTTGAGGAGCAGAGGTGACTCAAGCGATTGAGCACCTGCTTCCCATATGGGAGGTTCAGATCCCAGTGCCTCCTAAAAACAAATACAACAAGCAAACAAACTAAGGAGTTTGGGAGCGGATGTGGCTCAGTGGTTGAGCGCCAGCTTCCCACATACGAGGTCCTGGGTTCAATTCCCGGCCCTGGTACCTAAAAAAAAAAATAAAGGAGGCTCCCTGTTTACACCCACAGGAATGTAAGTTCAGATGAAGACCATGCCTTTTCTTGGATACATAATTCGATCCACCACAGCTGGGAAAGGTAGAGGGACAACCCAGACCACAGATAACATCAGTTTAGAGCTTTATATAAAGGCATTTACAACCCCAAAGGCGTGTGTGTCAGAAGGAAAATGAATCCCAGTGCTGAAAGAAAGAAACCCATCTTTAGAAATGAAGACAGCCCCAAAGACTCAAATTTAAAAATCTAGAATTAGCAGAAGTTTGGTTTGGTGGCCAATTATAAAAGAAAGATACAAAGAAGAGTAACTTTCAGATACATTGACAACATTCAATTAATTATAAATGCTAACATTTATTGAGCATTTACTATGTGACAGGCGTGCTAAGTTCTTTATACGCACTGGGAAACATAGTGGAAAATTCCCCATCACATTAGCAAAAGAAAAATTTAAATACTTAGGAATAAACTTAGAAAGAAATGTATACATTTTCTGTGGAGAAAACTACAAAACATTATTGAGGAACATAAAGGACCCAGGAATAAAAAGAAACAGCTGAGCTACGTCTTTAGATTGGAGTACTCTGTAGGGTACAGATACCAAGTATTCCCCAAATAATCTGTTAATGTAACATTAAATTCCAATGGGATGCCTTGGGAATTGACATATAGATGAATCATTTATCTAAAAGAATAAACATTTGGGAAGAGTCAAAAAGAAGAGTAATGAAAGAGAAACTGTGGTTCCAGAAAATAAAGCATGTTATCTAGGTTTGGAAACAATGTGGCCCACATCAATGGAAAATAATAGAAAGAGCCCGAAGCAAACATAACTGCGGCCTCACATCCGGCCAGAATCTGCCTGCCATGTCTGTTCCAGGTGGCGGGAGTCCTTCCAGCCTGGTCAGTGTCTGGCCATGCTAATTGTTAAATATTTTTAATATCACCCCTGAAAAGGCTGAAAATATAGTAGGGGTGGCTTTTTCAATCAGCCAGAAAAGAATGTGGTATGATGCCTGAGTGTCACTTTACAGAGAAAAGAAAAAAGTTGGATTCCTTCTTCATCAGATGAACTAAAGACTTAACCGTTTTTTAAAAAGCCATGAAAGGAAGAAAAAACTGTTAGCTAACATTTCTACAGGGTTGTGGAATGAAGAGAGGGCCGTCAACAACCATAACGGGGAGGAGCGATAAACTTGACTACATTAAAATTAAAATTGTGGGTACGGTCGACAGGAAAATGGAGAAACTCAAATTGTTGCATATCATGCGAGGGTATTTTCCTCAGCAATAGAAAAGAAAGAACTGCTGGCACAGATGGGTGAATCTCAAAATCATCATGTCAGGTAAAAGAAGTCAGAAGAGAATGTATATGAGGATTGACAACCACCATACCAAGGAAACGAGAAAGCCTACAACTGTAAGCAAGAGAGTCCCATCCATCAGCTGTATGGGATATAAGCCTCCTCTCACTTGGAGGTGGAGTGGACATCGCCATCCCAGAATCCTCAGGATTGGGGAATGAACTATGGACTAGAGTGGACTTACTGGTATTCTACTATACACTTATTGTGATTCTAGCAATGGAAAAAACTACAACATTGCTGTGGAGGCAGTGACCACTGGAGGCTCTGGGGGCGGGAGAGGGAAAAGCAGTTGTAATACAGGGGCTTTTTTGGGACTTGGGAATCATCCTGAATGACACTGCAATGACAGATAAGGGCCATTTTATATCATCACATAACATGCAGAGCTGTGTGGAGAGAGTGTAGACTACAATGTGAACTATGGTTCATGCTCAGTGGCAATGCACCAGGATGCGTTTTATTATTCCAATGAATGTGCCACACTAATGAAGGATGTTTATGTGAGAGGGTGTTGGAGGTGTGGGGAGTGGGGCATATGGGAATCCCTATATGTTTTGTGTAACATTTATGTAATCTAAGTATCTTAAAAAAAAATAAAAAATAAAATTATTAAAAAAAAAGAGAATATATGCTATGACTCCATTTATCGGGAATTCAGGAACCAGTCTAAAGAAGCTATGTGGCTAGAAGTCAGAATGTTGGTTCTCTCTGAGGGCTGGGAAAGGGCATTAGAGAACTCTCCTGGGTGATAGAAATGATGTACATCTTGTTTGGGGCAGAGATTGCACCGATGTAAACATCTCCCTCGAAGTTCATTAGATATAAGAGCTGTGCCTTTCACAAAGGGATTTTTTTGCCTCAAAAGAAAAAATACTGGAGGAAGTAGCTGCCCCATTTGGGGGGAAAAACCTCTTGGAGGATCAAAAGCATAAACAGATTTAAAAGACAAATGAGTGGGAAAATTGCTTGCCATCATGCTCCGTGAAGGCTCAAACCTGAAAGACAAAGATGAGCACTCCTAAAAGCAAAACGGACAGAGACACAAACAAGCCAATACAAAAGAAGAAATGCCTGATAAACATGACAAAATGTTCCATCACTAACAATAACAGAAATGCAATGCTTCGTCTATCTATTTGATAAAAGCAAATGTGAGAAAATAAACACAATTACACACTAATATTAACTTTTTGACAGCTATTTAACTAAACTTTGCATATACTTTCACCTAGAGCCTCCACTTGTAGAACTTTATTCTAGTGAAATAAATATGGCTTTTGATAAAGATTTAGCTAAAAGGTTGACATCAACATTTCTTTTTTTTTCTTTTCTTTCTACTGAAAAACCGAAGTCTCCAAAATTAGGGGATTTAATACCACGGAAAGAAATTCACAGTGTGGTTTTAAGTGAAAAGAATGGCAGCAAAAACAGCATTACAGCGTGATATATATTTTTTATAAATGAAAATATTTATAGACGCAAAAAAGATGGGAAAAGATACACATCAAAATGTTTCCAGCACTTTCTTCTGAGTGTTTGGGAGATGTGAGGTTATCATTTCCTTGATGATTATCTAAACTTTCTAAATTTTTCAGTGAACAAGGATGACTTCTGTAAATAAAGAATATTCAAAAAGCACATGAACTTAAAAAATGCACTGGAGGATCAGCTGCACGGCTGCAGGCCACGAAGGCTGCTCCCAAGAAAGCAGAGATGGGACCCGGGCAGTGACGGGGGAGGGGCCGTTCAAGGCTTGTCCCCCGGCCCTGAGACTTCTTTCTCTTCCAGACACACCCACGGCCACCCTGCGGCCGCTTGCCCCAAACCCACACCAGACCAGCAGGATGCAACCAGGTCACCGAAGGAAGTCCTGCTTGCTCCCACCCAAGTTGGATGGAGGGTGCCTTTTTCTTGGCAGGCCCAGCACAAAGCTACCGAGGGCTGCAATGCTTTGGGTTGGTTTTGTTTTCATTTGCTATGCTTTCTGAGATCAAATTTTGGAGTCATCAGCACATGGGCATCAGTGGATCCCGGGAAGAGGCGAGGCCAGGCGGGGAGACCACAGAGCCGCAGAATGCAAGGCCGTGCCCGGCACCCGCGTGGCCCCGGCCCTGGGCGTCAGGCAAGCGCTAGGCCGGGAGGGGGGCCCCGTGGGCCCAGGTGGGGACCTGCGGGAGCTCTCACTGCAGCAGCCCCCGACCCCCTGCGCGCTCACAGGCGGCCCTGCCTGAAGGAGAGCTCAGGCAGCCAGCAGGCGAGGGACCGCGAGGGGTTCTGTTTGCTTTGCAGGGCAGGAGCCTTGAACGCGTGACCGGATGAAGTGGAGAACCCGGAAGTGCCCCAGAGGAGACCCCAGAAGTGCCCCCCCAAGGAGAACCCGGAAGTGGCCAGAGGAAAACCCGGAAGTGGCCAGAGGAAAACCCGGAAGTGGCCCCCGAGGACGAATCCAGCAGCCCCAGGCCCTTCCCCGATGTGTGGGTCCAAGCGCAAGCCGCATGCGGGCCCAAATACTTAAAAAGCACAAATCACAAAGCACTGACACTGACCGGTCAGATATGCTCCATCCTCCTCCCTTGAGACACTTGCCTTTGTAACTCTCCGGAGTTTAGCATTATCGGGCTCCTCAGGATTCCGGGCCAGAACGGAGCGGGCAGCAGAGCGGGCTCCCAGCCCCGGCTTGCCTTTTTCTTCCTACGGCTGGCCCCTCGCGCATCTCCAGGGGTCTCGCCGGCGGACACCCCGGCACACTGGTCCAAGCTCTGTCCACACCCCAGCCTCCCCTCAGACCCGCGTGTGGGGGGCAGCCCCGGGTGCGGCCTGCCTTTGGGAGGACACGCCTGGAGAAGAGGCCCACGCAGGCCTCGGCAACGGGTTCAGGCCTCTCGGGCATGGATTTCTGGGGCCCCAGTTACCTGAAGCATCATCTAGAAAGGGGGGGTATGGGCCCCACATGGGCGCAAACCCTGGGCCCCACGGACTTCTCACCTCGGGGGAAAGATGTGCTGCAGGGGGCAGAGGAGGTCCTCTTGCTCTGGACTAGAAGTATTGAAAATCCCAAGCCCCGAGTCCGTGAAGCGAAGAGGAAAGAGGAGAGGGTGCATATGCATAGAGATGTTTGCAGGTGTGGGGCGGGCAATCGAGGGTGACGACCTTAATTTGGGGGATAGATACGCTCCCAGGCTGAGAAGCAGGAGTAGGCATGGTAATCATGACAACCACCAGCCCTGGGAGTGCTCGCCATGAGCCGGGCACCGCGGACAGCATCCTCCGCGAGGAATCAGAAGGAGCTGAGCGTCCTGGGGAACCTGCTAGAGGCAACGGCAGCGCATTCGGAAAGGCACCAAGGCCGATTGATATTTCCTTCCGGTAACCCTCGGACACTCGTCTAGATGGGTGGACGCAAGGTCGGGGTGGATCTGACACCCTATGGGAAACAGGGCGGGAGAGGAAAGAGTGACAGGTGGGGAAAAGGGCAGAGCCGAGAAACTGGAAGTTTCAACGTGATGGATCAACAGGCAACCTCCATGGCAAGTTGTGCAAGGATGCTATTATTTGCAGTTTATGATTTCAGTAGTGGGGAAAGGGGACAGAGTTCAGGATTCTGGCAGTGTGGCAGGCCAGTTTATCTGATAACATTCTCCTTGCGGAAGACCTAGGAAAGCCTAAAAGATAGCATTTTCTAAGAACACATGGCTAAGTGCATAAGAAAATAAGGGAAATGCCCAGAGGCCAAAATTGAAGAGGGAACTAAAGATTAGAAATGTCCTAAAAGGATGTTTTTGTTAAGGAAGGGCTCCACCATCTCTCTAACCCGGGGCTTGGGTTTTAATGCCCACCTGGGGATTTGGAAGGGAGCCTCTGGAATGAAGCTCTGAAGCTCTACATCCTCAAAGAAAGGGCAGGCTAGAAACAAATCTGCCCGCTGGCTACAGAAAAGAGAATCTCTTTCCATCTGGCTATGGGTAGGGAAAAATGTTCTCCAAGAATTTATAGTAGGGCCTGTCCCCAATGGAGTTAGAATTCATACTACCTGCATAATCTGGGAACCCTCAGGCCAAGAAAGTAACATAAAAAGTAGCCCAAGTCTGGGATTCTCTTGGGGCTTCTGGCAGAAGCAAGCAGCTCTAAGGAGGGCAATACTCTCAAGCCGGGTTGCACAGGATTTCCACAGGTAAGCCTCACTCCAAACGAGCTCATAATATAAAATCATAAAGTCCAAAGGAAACAATTCAATGAGCAGGAGTCAGCACCTAAACATCCGGATCATATCCCCCACCCAAGAAATTGAGATAAGATAATTTAAAATAAGTATGTCAGAAATTATTGAAGAAGTTAAGGAAGAATTTAGTATGTGATAAAATAATAAGACACTAAGAAGAAAAAAGTAGATGAATCTTACAAAGAACAAAATAAAATTTCTAGACATGAAGAATGTAGTCATTGAAATAAAAAATTCAGTAGGGAAGATAAAAAGCTCCTTAGAAAGAACAGAAGACATTATTAGCAACCTGGAAGACAGATGTGAGGACATTATCCAAATGCAGGCCAGAGAGAAAAAGAGATGGAAGGGGGAATGGATGTAGCTTAAGTGGTTGAGCGCCTGCTCCCATGTAAGAAGTCCTGGGTTCAATACCCCGTGCCTCCTAAAAAAAAAAAAAAAAAGCAAAGAGTGAGCGAGAGAGAGATGGAAGCACACACCTGGTAGAGCAGCGGGTGCACCCGTCACCCTAGCTGACTGCCCATGGCATATAGCTGCATCTCCAGTCAAGTGTCCCTGGCCAGAGGGCGCCACCTCACCTGGGATGCTTGGGAGACTAGCACTGTCCCCTCACAAGGCAGCTGTCTGTCCTACTGCGGTGGGAAAGGCAGGCTGCCCTGTGTTCAAGGGCACGCTCTGAGCTCCCCGTGGGATCAGGCTGAGCCCACGCTTTGCTTAGCTTCTTCCCTGCCCTGTCTGCTTCACCCACCTCCGCAGAGGCTCTTCCGGAGAGTAAGTCCTCTTAGACATTTGCACAAGAATCCCCATCTCAAGCCCTTCTTCTAGGGACTATGACCTAAAGCAGGCGTTCTGGGAGGGGAGAGGAAAGAGAATGGAGGAAGGGCAGGATAATGGCTGAGAATTTCCTAGAAGCAATGCAGGAAAATGATCCTCTGGTTCAGGAAGTCCTACAAGTCCTGAGGATGAAAAGTAAAAATGGAGTAGTGACTCTGCACAATGCCAATGAGAAAGACGTTCCTCAAAGCAACCGGGAAGAAATGGCAGACACAATGGGACTCGTCGCAGAGATTTTACTAACAGCAGCGGAAGCCAAGCGTTAAATGTCCAGCATGCTCAGAGAAGGCATTGGTGAGTCTAGAATTCTGGGGCAGCAAGCTGTCATTCTGATGGGAGTACAATAATGACATTTTCAGACAAACAAAAACTAAGAGAATTTACCTCTTCAGAGACCCTCCCTGAAACAACATGCCAAGGATATACTTGGAAAGGAAGGAAATTAAACCAGATAGCACTGGTGCCCCCCAAGCCCCCTCGTGCTCACTATCCCTGAGCGTAAGGTCCCCCAGCTCCTCCGGCCACACCTCCAGATTTTTGCCCAAAGGCGTTCTCTGGCCTCAAGCAGTGGACTTGACCTGGACACGGGGCAGGCCAGAAGTGGGAGAGATAAGACCCCAGCAACAGCCGTCGATTTACAACTGGAAGACGGTGGTAGAAAAGCACTCCAGCTTCCTCTCCCTTTGGTGGGAAACTCTGAGGCGCTCAGGGCGTTTTCCAGAGGTCCCTTCAGGATTGACTTCAGTTGCCCAAAGCGGTGACCGCTTCATTAATGCGCCCCGTGTGGTTGCCTTCCCTTCATATCCTGGGTCACCTCTCAAATCAATGATGTGGCTTCAAATCCTTGTCTTAGGGCCTGCCCAGGGGTGGCCCTGACCTAAGACATGGCGCCAGAACTGGTGCTGGGATGGACCCCAGCAGACAGCCACAGCCCCCGCTGCCAGTGGTGTGTGGGCAGTGACCGCCTCGGTGTGTCGCAACATCACCGTTACTCAGACGTGGGCGGGGGTGGGTGGACCGGGCTGGGACGCCAGCGCAGGAGCCTGCCTGGGCAGTGCTTCAGTGCTTGGAAGGTTTGGAGGAAACGGCAACTGCGAGGGTGTGGCGGTGCCTTGGCTGTGACTGACAGCAGCAGAAGCCCTGGAAGATGAAAACATCAGGCTCCGTCAGCCGACTAGCCGCTCGGCATCGTGGCAAGGCCAGAGATGGGGAATGGTTGTGTGGGGTGTTGTTGGGGGTGTGGGCAGTGGGGAGCATGGGAATCCCTGTAGTTTCTGAGTAATATTTGGGTAATCAAGGCACCTTTATAAAATGTATATATATATATATAACAAATAACATTTATGTAAACAAATGCACATATATGCATATGTATTTATATATCATTTTACAATTAAAAAAAAAAAAAGAGGCCCTCGGCTTCTGCGGTCCCAGGGCAGACTGTGCTGGAAATCGGGCCCGGGAATTGATTGGAAGGGTGGCAGAGCTACTAAGGAGGCTGACTTCACATCCCAGCAAGGTTCTGTTGCTGAAGTCAAGGACCTCGTGGGACAGGAGTGGACCTCTCAATCAGAATGGGAACGTCCGAGACGTGCTTGAGCACCCCAAACCTCCTGGTTCTCCCAAAGTCCCCGGGCTGGTGGAAGCACCCTCCCCCAGTGCTAGGGACAGCTCTGCCCACTTTCTGGAGACCCTGCAAGGCCTCAGCTGAGCAGACCCCTGGGTGCAGGCTCGGCGCCAAGCTCCAAATCACCATTACAGCCTGTGGGACAGAGGAGCCTGTGGAGACAGGTGATAAATGGGTCCTGGTTGCATGATTAGTCGCCTATTGCAGCGTCACAAATGACCGCAAACTTAGCAGCCTGAAGCAACACACACCTTTCACCTCTCAGTTTCTGTGGGTCTGAAGTCTGTCCCAGTCTTGCTGGATCTTCTGTTCAGAGGCTCATCTGGCTGAAAACAAGGTGGCAGCCAGGGCTGTGATTTTATCTGAGGCTCGGGTCCTCTTCCCAGCTCACAGGTGGTTGGCAGAATTCAGCTCTTTGCAGTTAGAAGACTGGCGTCCCTGCTTTCTTTCTGTCAGCCAGGGGTAGGCTGAGCTCTTAGAGGCCACGCCCCACTCTCAGCCAGGTGGCCCTCTCCATCACACGGCAGTTCATGCCTTCAAGGAGAGCAGAGAAACTCTCTAGCCTAGCCTTTCTCTAACTTCTTTTAAGGGCCCACCTGATTAGGCCAGGCCCTCCTAAGAGAATCTCCCTTTTGATAAGTTCAAAGTCAGCTGCCAGAATCCTTCTATATGCAGTCATGAGAGCGATGTCCTATCACAGTCACGAGCCCCGCCACCCTCCTTACAGGGCATGTGCATCGGGGGCAGGAATCTTGGAGCTGTCTTGGAATTCTGCTCTCACGATGGTTCCAATGGGTTTGCAGACCCACCCCGGGGTCCCTCCCCCAGTCCCCAAGTGCATGAGTGGGACAAGTGTGCTTGGCAGGGGCAGAGCCCTCACCTTGGTTCTCTGACCCTTGGAGCAAGAGTTATCATTGTAGGAATGGCCAAGCGGTGGCCCCTAAAACTGCCCCCTGCCCTTTTGCCTCCCCACCCAGGCCAAGACAGCAAATCTGCTGCAAGAAAGTGGGGCACAGACAAATTGGCAGATGCGTGAGTAAATCTAAGCAAGCATCAGTGACAGCCATCAATGATATAAAGTAAGAAAGATAGAACATTTCTGATGTGTGATAACAAAGTAACGCCTGTAAGACAGGGCAGGGGATGCTGGAGTTTCAGCATTTTAAGATCCTTTTACTGGTTGGCAGGTTTAACTTAGTGAAAAGTGCTTGTTAAAATTTTTAAAGAACTCACTAAAAGACCTGAAATAGAATGTACAACTTCCAAAGCAGTAGGAGGAATGGGCAGGGAGAATGGAGAAAAAGAGAAAAAAAGAAATCAATCAGTTTTTTAGACGATAAGGAAAGTTCAGGTAAACAGAAAACACAAAATAGAATGGGAAATAAGTCCAAATATATCAGAAATCAAAACGAATGGACCAAGATTCAACTTGCCAGTAAAAGACAGATTGTCTGATTGGGTTTAAAAATTAAATTCCTCTCCTTGCTGTTTACAAGTAATCCTCCTAAAGATGAGAATACTGAGGGTTGAAAGTCAAAGGGGCTAAAAAATTATGTTGTAAGCCAACATCCATCAAAAGAAGCCACTGTTATCACGTCAGAAAGCATTCTTTGACATAAGATGGCTGCTGTGGAACGGCGAGAGGGACAGCCTGCCAGGAAGATAAATCAGCTTTAAACTTTTTTGCACCTAGCAATTTAGCCTCAAATTTTTTTAAGTTCCGAGGGGAAATTTATTAACCCACAACAATAGTGGAGAACACCATTGTTTCAATAACTGATAGCTCAAACAGGCAAAAAAAAACACACAAACATATAGATACACAAGATTTAAATAATAAAATTAACAAGCTTAAAATAGTATTCACATATCAAAAGAGCTCTGCACTCCTAAACTAGGAAATCCATTCTTTTCAGGCTCATATTGAATGCTTACAATTGCTGACCATGGCTGCAAACCAGGCCAAAAACAAATCTCAGCACACACCAACAAATCAGTACCTCACGGACCAAAATGGTTTAGCAGGCTTTTCTCAATTTAAACATTCACCTGTCATGACTCGACAATCTCTAGAGAAATGAAAACATAGCCACACAAAAACCTGTGGGTGAAAGTTTATAGCAGCTCTATCCATCAGAGCCCCAAACTGGAAGCAACCCAAAGGCCCTTCAAGGGTGGAAGTTTGAATGAGTAAAGAAACAGTGCTGGGGCGGATGTGGCTCAAATGGTTGGGTGTCCGTCTCCCATATGGAGGGACCTGGGTTTGATCCCTGGGACCTCCCGGTAAAAATAAATAAATAAATAAATAAATTTAAGACACCAAAAGGCTATTAAAAGAATAAAAATAAAAAAAAAATAAAAAAAAAAGAGTGCCAGTGCATATACCACGGAATACTGGCCTGCAACTTGCCTGAACACACGTGTGCTTTCTAATCGTCCTCTCTACTTTTCTGCAGGTTTGAAATATTAATAGTGATACACGAAATAAAATAAAAGCATACTTAATGAAATTATGGAGGACAGTTCAAAGCACAGATTTTGCTGGTATTTAAACCCCGGGTGGTTCCTTATTCCACGTCTTTCTCCCACATGCGGCCAGAAGCTCCCTGGAACCACGTCTCTTGCGCTTTGCTGTACTTTCTCCACCTCACACAGTGCCTGGCCCTTGGCTGCTGTGTTTTGAATGAATAAAGAATAGAATTATCTTTAAAGTAAATAAAATAGCAATTGGGAGGCTAATTCAATGCCCACGATCCAGAAAAGACAGGAATTATGCATTATTTCTTAATCCTGTTTAGGAGCATTGCCAGTTGCCTCAATGTGAGCTCATCAAATTTCATTGGTTATAGTCTTAAGACTTAAATTCTATGGTTGCTACTAAAATAGATTATTTTTATAGGAAAATAAAATCACATTCTCATTAGCCAGTATTTTCTACTCTTAGACACAAAAGAAATTGCAAATATCACTAATGATCATTCAAATAAACATAGAAGTGTGACCAGTTTACTTTTCAGGTGACCACGGTGCTTTGAATTATCTTTGTTAAGAAGGAAGGAACTTAATATCAAAAATGGTATTTTGCCGTGGTTTTCATTTTAAGTGGAAATAGTCTTTATGATTCTGTGAAACTTTCAGGCATTTGACTCCCAAAACATTGCCCTGACCCAGAATGTAGACTGATTAAAAAGAGCGGCGTGACCATAATCTAAACATGGGAGCAGTTGTAAGCGCAAGGGCGGGTGAGTGTGTGTGTGTGTGTGTGTGTGTGTGTGTGTGTGTGAGCCCGGCTAGGTCTTTTCTCATTTAATCTCTCGTGCACCTTGTTCTTCCCACCGTAGGGAGGGCAAGGACAGCCTGGGGCAAGCGAAGAGCCTGCCTAAGGCCACATTCCTAGCCTCTGAAGTCTCCGGGGAGGACCATCTGGCTTCGACTCACTGCATCCCCCTCGCTGGGCAGCAGGTGGAAGGCGCTCGGTGAGCACCTGCCGCGGGATTCCCCAGGCACCTCCAGTAATGGCCGCCTAGAGCAGGGACCCAGGTCTCGCGGCGCCAAGGGACGCGCTTTGATCGGCACATAGGCTTGTATCTGTCTTTCTTCAGTTCCAACCCACTGGACCTTTTCTTTCTAAAAGTTTAGTAGAGTAGGACTCATTAAATAATCTGTCCTTTATTAAAATGAAAAACTACTTTCTGCTCCATAATACCGAAAGTGAGAATCATTTAGAACCAGTTTGCCCTCAGGCTTATGTAAGATTTTGAATATGTCTTTGGGAGATTCAAGTGGAGTCTTTAGCACTGAATATGTTTCATTAAACAAAGCATTCTCTATCCAAAAACTCGAGGGGTGAGAGCCCTAGACCGTGGCTGAGCTTGCCTGGCTACCCAGGAGTGCTCTGCGGCAACCCACGCAACTATTCTATAGACACAATAATATGGCATCTGTTTTTTTTCTTTTTTTTCCCTTTTTTTCCCACTAAAATATTCAAGTGAGAAACATTTGGAGATTTATATTCAGGGCACAAGACCAAATGGCATCCGAAGCATTTCTCTGTTAAATATAATTAATATTCCTTGGCATTCTTCTCCCATCATGACAAAGCTGTATCTGTAGCACTCGCCATACCTATAGGTGACGGTCCTTGGCAAGCACCATTGAGACACCAGAGGCTAGATGGCCAGGCTCCTTCCTTTCCTGTCCTTGGATCGCAAAATTCTAGAAAGACCCGAGCCCCGCTCTTTTAGTTACTGACTTTAATTTTTTAAAGCAAACAACAACAAAGTTCCCACTCACTTTGGTCTTGCCTGAAGCAAGGTGGCTGAGCGCCTTCTACTTCATTTTGAATGGGCGAGGGAAAGCAGCACCCAGCAGCTGGGAAAGAAGTGTGGGTGGGAGGGATGGATGTGTAGGGGGGAGACAAAGCAAATATTGCTTCCCCCCCACTTCTTCCTAGGAGGAAAAAAAGACCTCTTTGCAATACACACACTCACATACAGAACACAATCAGAAAATCTCAAGCACTGTAGAAAGGAAAACTGCACAGAGAATGATATTTTTCCAATAAAAAATATATGTGCTCTGGCCCCTGGGTGTTGGTTTTAAGTGGAGATATTGACTTCCAGCTGAATGATGCGTGGAGCATCCTTCTCCTGAAATATTGATAGCAGATTACACGAAACCACAAACTATCTCCATAAAGCACATCATTTCTAATCCTAATGGTGTTTTCTTCCCTCAGGATGACTGCTACATTCATGATATGATGGCTTTATTCTATCTTGGGGAAAAACTTTTTACCATACTGCTAAATTAACTTGTCAAAAGGCTTCAAACTTCGGAAGCTTTTACAGCTCGATTCAGTGCTATTATTCAAGATTGAATGGGAAGGCCATGGACTTTAAAAGCTTGCAAAAAATAAATTTCACAGGCTTTCATAGACTGAGTGAAATACTTACCTTTTGTTCAGGTTGTATATCTTTATTGAAGAGTCTCAGAATAGCTGCATTTTGCTTATCCGTCCTCACGCTTACATGTTTTGTCTGCTGCCCTTGACAGTCCTATCCAATGCATGCCCTCTTGATAACAGTTCATTCCTACAGAGCACAGTACTGCTGAAGCATTCTCCAAAACAGGGGGGCAGGAGGGGAGACAAAGGCTCCCAGCTCCCAGATTGAACCTATATTTTTTTGAATTCTTTTATTCTTGAAACAGACTCACAAGGGATTTGATAGCCAATTACTGCTCATAAATGCGAGCAAACTGTCATGGCTGTGGTTATGTCTGTGGACCAGAGAGGAAGGAAAATAAAGAGAAGGCTGCAATTAACGTCAGCGCTAGAACTCAGCCTGGGCCATCTGGTACACTGGCCCGAGTGCAAACATGCGGCGGGAAATGGCGTTCTGGGTCCACTTCCCGAGAAGGCCAGGACAGCGGGGTGGCTAGGTCAGCGGCACGAACCAGGAGTTGATCTGCAGGCGGGGAAGACGGGGCGCCCAAGGCTGACGGACAAGCCCCAGCCTGTACACCTGGGCATTGAAAGAACCCCACCAAGCGGGTGGGCAAGCACTGAAGACTTGCCTTTTCCTTGAACAGGTAGCTTGGTGTTCACAGAACCATTTCTGAAGTGAAAACCATTGGTAGATGTCGGGGTTTTCTTAGCCTGGCAAAGTGGTCAGTAAGCTCTGGCTTGTAGACTTGTGAACTGAGGTTTTGAAAATCTCTCTTCAATCAATGAGAACTTATTTCAATGGCTACTCAAAACGCCGAAGATACTCATCAAAAACATAGCTTTCTGTGTGCCCGTGCCCCAGGGAGCTGACGCTGTGGCTTTGGAAGTCGAGGCGTATAAGCATATATCCCCACATTTCTCCTGCTTAAAGGCAGCCCTCCCAAAGCTTTCTTGGTCTTCCAGAAGAAACCTTCGTTCCCGAAGTCATCGGGAACACAGCCGGGCTTTCCTTCCAACACGCAACAGTCTCTGCCTCGTGCGTGCGTTATGTCGTGCGCATGCGTTGTTTCTCTCATCAGCCTGCTAATGTCTTGAGGGTTAGGTGGGGACTTATTTGTCCTCCCGCTCCCCCAGCTCCCGGCCCGACAGGGAAGGGCAGCCAAGACTGAGAACAGGCGTGCTAGGCGGCCAGGGAAGACGGAAACAGCCCTGGTTGCTGGGAAGGGTGAAGGAGGGCTTCACAAAAGGGTCAGGATTGGCGCCGGGCTGACGCAAACACCCGCCCGCAGGGCAAAGCTCAAGAGGTTCCAGGCACAAGCGGAAAGCGAGGCGGGGATCTGGACCCGGAACTCCAGGGCCAGTGCCCTCTGAGGCAGAACTGGGTTTCCAGCCCAGCCTGCCCCAGGCCCCCCGAGGGCCTGCAGCTGCGCCCTGCTGCCCCTGCTCCCCCACCAGAGCCGACAGGCCGCGAGTCTGCCCGACGCAGCCCCTGGGCTCGGGTTCTGCTTTGGCATCTTCCTTGAGCTCTCAGTTCTGCTTTGAAAGCCGAGCTCAGTGGGAGGTGAGCAGCTCCAGTTAGGGGATGGAGGCAGAGAGTATCAGCGGTTTGGGGGAAGGGGAGGGACACATTGAGGCAATCTTTTGGAAAGCCTCCTTTCAGGTATTCTTTTATGACACCCGTTAAGATTCTTATTTGTTGCTCTGCGTGAGTTAGGGAAATGGCGGGTCGGGCAAGGGAAATAGGGAAATTGTATTTACATGAGCATCTTGTGTTTGCCTAGCACTTAAGTATGGGGCATATCGACCCTTTGCTACAACCACAAGTCCCTCTATTATCGTTCCTATTTCCCCGGAATACTCAGAGAACCTGAATAGCCTCCCAAAGTCACAGCCAGTTAGTGACACCGCCTGGGGTGGGCCTGCTATCTGCCAGCGCCCAAGGGCTTTTCCCCTAACACAAGCTGCCTTCTGGGGTTACACATGGATGGAAAAGCCTGGTCATAGGGGCCATAACGCTGACCTTGAGCAGGCAGGCCATGCGCTCTGCTCAAGAGAACTCAGCATATGAAAATCCGGACTTTTAACAAGGTCAGAGGTTAATTATTTGTATTAATGATGGACTTTTTTATTTACCCGAGATTCTTTTAAATATTGAAGGTTTCTTTTCCATTGAGCTTTCCTGGTAGATTCAAAATTTAATAGGGAACTTAGAAATGTGATTCATCGAGCTATCTTTGTAAGAAAACTGGTTGTGGCCAAGTGCCCTTGTGTACATTTAGCCAGCACGTAAAAATAGATGGATTTGGGGACACTGGGTTGTAGCCATAACGACTGCATCTGGGTGACTGGCCTTCAAGCTGTCGGCCTCGGGCAACATCACAGCACGAGCAATTCCAGGAAGCAAACTGGCAGGCCAGGGAGGCTCCAGCACATCGGGAAGATTGCGGTCCTCGAGAACAGCAAAAGCTGAGCTAGGTCAAGAGGGAGGATAGGGGGAAACAAACATCGGAGAAGTAAAGAGGGCCACACACACGTGTCGTACACACACATCTACAGTGTACAAATGCACAAGCACACATGCTCACGTACACACATGAACACAGCACACTCATGCATGCATGTATGGACACAAACGTGTGTGCACAAAACACATATACACACATGTGCATACATGTGCTCATGCACATACACACGCATGCACACACATA
>JAQZBX010010857.1:0-43654 GCA_029593785.1 Cabassous unicinctus
TTTATCTTCTTTTCGTGTGGATGAAGACCCAGTCTTCAGGCTGGAATTTGTAGATTGAGAACCAAAGAGGGGGATACTGGGTGATCAAGGCTTTGGAAAGGAAAGAGGAAACTCTTTGGGAGGAAAGAGTTAAAACAAGAGAGTGTACATATTTTCTTATAAATTTATCTTTGTTTTCTCATTGAAAAGGAGGTCCAATTTTTGTAGGATAAGAGTGTCTAAACAGGATTTCATATGGGGACAAACTTAGGTCTTTCCTAGGTTTTACCCTAAGTTTAACAGTACAAGTGGCAGACATTTAGTCCAAGACAAGCTAGTTTCTAGTATCAATTTGGTAAGCTGTCTTTTAAGCTTCTGGTTCATCTTTTCTACTTTTCCTGAGGAGACTGGATGCTAGAAAGTATGGGAATCTCAGTCCACTTCTAAGATTTTCTAGAACAAGAGTTAAGAGGGATACCTGGGTTAAGCATATTCACTAACAATGAAGTTTATCAGGACTTTTAACATGTTTAATGTCCCTCTGCATATGATCTAGAATAGAAAAGATATCATTTTAATCATCAGGCATATATTAAGAATAGTATATAGGTACAGTACCTAATATTAATTAATGCACTACTCAATGAATAACATTTCTTTGAGCTGCAATTAGTAGATTTAAGTACCAGGTTTGCAGTATTTTTTATATTATCTCTCTGTGGAAGCAGACCAGAAAGCCAATTGTGTCTAAGTTCTAATCACAGTCCTCTGGTGATATGGTGCTCCACTTGGTATGTCCTTCACATAACCAGCATGCTACAGCACTGTTAACCTTAAAGAGAAGCTAGGAAAGTATGTTCAGTATTCTACTGGCCTGGTGCATAGCACCTTTCAGCACTATGAAACAGTGCCACTCTGGAGGTGATATCCATTGTATATTTGGCTATATCAAGCCATCATTGGCTGCTGCAGGAGTTTGAATCTGTAAAATATTCTCCATCCACTTCAGGAGCACAACCAGAGATGTAGTAGATACCTTGTTTTAGGAGTCAGTGATCAACCTAGCCAATAACTCAAATGGAGAGGTGACCATGCAGTGTATTGAAGCCCTGGTTTGAATGTCAAGAGAATTCGACAATGCTGAAATCTATCTCTTGATTTTTACACACTTTTTAAACACTTCCAATGCAATGTGTTTTACTTCTTACACTTTTTCCATGAATACATTAAGTAGAAGGTATTTTACATTTGCAGTACAGGAAAAACTACTTTCCTTTTTCATTTTTAAAGAAAACTGAAGATTCCCAAAGAATTAAGATTATTTTTTGATACCACCACTTGAATATGCAGATTGAGGTGGCCTTGGATAGGTTTCACAGCTATGAAGTCACCTCTTGCCATTAACATCAATTCTGGCTTTTAGTAACTCCTTCTTGGAACTAGCCATTCAAATGCTTCAGTTTAGAAGATGCTTTATATAAACTTTCCATATTTGACCACAACCACATAGACTGGTTAATTTACCTAAGATTACAATTAGTAACCAATGGAATTTACTTTATCCATTTAAAAGAGGGCAGATATACATTTCTTTAACTTATTTTCATTAGACATGAACTTAACTTTCATCACCTGTACAAGTCTGTAGCCACAGACTTGAGATATCTGAGAATCAAACCCAGACTCTCATTGTATGAGTAGCAGAATTACAGAGGAAACAAAAATATCAACCATGCAGGGTTTATGCAATTAAAGAAAGGGCAGTGATTGGAAAGGAGTGGATCCTGAGGTTTGGGATGGAGACGTATGGGGTGATGATAATATTGGTGGGGGCATTGGAACCCTAAATTCTGGTGAGACTTTACCAGATAAACCAGCAATGGCCTGCCCTGTGGAGACCACACCTTGTCAAACCAGTATCATCCAGCCTCCAGCCTGCCCCAGGGAGTCTAGATCTCTTTCCATCCCTGAAGTGGGTACCAGTCAAAGTGAAGCCTGAACTTCCCAGTCTCTGGCCTGTCCAGGGTGTCTGGATCTCCTCCAAGCCCTGAGCCAGGTACCCAGCAAACTCCAACATGCACTTCCCAGACACCATCATGCCCCAGAATGTCTGGACCTTCTCCCAGCCATGAAGCAGATACCAGCCAAACTCCAGCATGCACTGCCCAACCCCCAGTCTGTCCTGTGGAATCTGCCTTGCAACCCCTGCCTGAAGAGATTAATCCTGTCTCAGCAGAAGAAAATAAAATGAATGCCATGAGGTCAGTAGCTTGCAAGATATTTCTAATCCTTCTCCTTACCCAACCCCACTACTGCTCTTGTCTTCGAGACCTATTACTAGACTAAAATTACAACAAACCCAAAAGTTGAAATACAAAGTGAGACACATGAGGAAGTACACTATACTCTGAAAGAACTCCATGAGTTTTCTAATTTATATAGACAGAAATCAGAGGAATATGTGTGGGAATAGATACTAAGGGTCTGGGATAATGGTGGAAGGAATATAAAGTTGGATCAGGCTGAATTTATTGATATAGGCCCACTAAGAAGAAATTCTGGATTCAACACTGTAGCTTGAGGGGTTAGAAAGGGCTCTAACAGTTTGTTTGGGTAGCTGGCTGAAACATGGAAACGGTATTAGTCAGGGCTTTGTAGGGAAACTGAATCAATAGGAGATATCTGTCATTAATATGAGTTGTATAAGAGTCTCTCATGTGACCATGGGGACATACAAGTCCAGGTTACACTGACAGGCTGCAAACCCAGGGCTCTGATGAAAGTCCAATGAAGGTCCTTGATGAGTTTCTTGGAGAAGTTGGCTATTCAAAGATGAGCTGGGAAATTCTCCCCAAATGTTGAAATCACTTGCCTTTTTAAGGTGTTTGACTGATTGGATAAAAGCATCAGCCATTGGTGATGGCAATCTCTTAGATTGGTACAGGTATAATCAGCTGCCCACCCAGTATACTCACTGGTGACCAATGACCATAAATGTGGTTGTATTACAATTAGCAGAGTGCTTGCCAGACAAACACCTGGACACAATTATGTGGCTGAGTTGACTCATTAGACAAACCATCACAGATGGCTAAAGAGATTACGGGCATTAAGAAGACACTGCGTGAACAGAAAGAAAAAATTGAAAGCATTGGAAGAAAAATAGCATCTTATGGTAATGAAAGACAGTGGTTGAGATAAAAAATACATCAGAGACATATAACAGCAAATTTGAAATAACTGAGGAAAGAATAAGTGAATAAGAAGATAGAACATCTTCACTTGAAATGACAGAAGATGAGAGAGAGAAAAGAATGTAAAAAATTGAACTGGCTCTCAGGGAATTGAATAACAGTGTGGAACATGCAAACATATTCACTATGATATCTTGCAAGGAGAAGAGAAGGGAAAATGTGAAAAAGAATATTTCAGGAAATAAAGTGAGAAAATTACCTATCAATATAAAAGACAAAATACCAATATCCAAGGACAACATACTCCATACAGAATAATTCAGAATAAATCTACTCCAAGACACATGCTATTCAAAATGTCAAATTCCAGTGAAAAGAGAAAAATATGAAAGCAGCAAAAGAAAATAAATTCATTACACAAGAAACACTCAATAAGACTGTCAATTTCTCATCAGAAACCATGGAGTTAAGAGGGCAGTAGTATTAGTCAGCAAGATGGCATTGGTTTAAGTGGGAACTCACTATCTCTCTTGCAAAAAATGGCTAAGGGTGGCAAGATTTTGCCCGAGTGATCTGTTTTGGGAACCCACAGAGCATAAACTTTAATGCATTGATATGGAAGGAGCTGGACAAAGAAATAGAGTTCAAGTGTAAAACCATGTGATTCTTGCCCTCGTTACTGGAAATGTTGGGTGGCTAAGCCACACCCTCAAGGTAAAAAGCCACTATATGCGCCCTGACTCTTGTTCACTGAGCAAGAGGGAGCATTCTGAGGGAGTGGGGGAGTTCTGGTAAAGGGTGGAGAGGGGTTTCCTTTCTCTGGGTTTGGTTGCCTGGACCCCCTTTGAGCTTTGAGAAGCATAACATACAGCACGAGGTGGCACCAGGAAGAGGGGAGAGGCAAATCTGCTCAGGCAGCTTGATTTACCTAACAACCCTGGATAAGAGAAATTTGGGCTTGGAGAGGGCAGAGTCAGGCAATTGATTAGTTTGGTGCTGAAAACTATAAAAATTCCAACTTCCCTAAGGGAGGTCGGCAGTAGGAAGCACTCAAAAAGCTTCCAAGAGCCTATTCAAGGTACTCTGGGAGGAGGGTGGGCCAGAAGAAGTTTGAGAGTCATTATTCTGTGGTGAGTTCAGTCACCAGGGTCCCATTTGAATTTTAGAAGGGGACTCAACCTGACCAGTACAAGTGAGGGGAGATCCATTCATGCAAGCTATTGCATCCTGCCACCCTGGGAGGGAAAGCAATAAGAATAGAAAGGGGACTGAGACAGACAGGTTCCTGATCAGCAGGAATCTACCCACCTGCAAAGAGTCAAACCAACCTGAGGGAAAGTGAATGGATAGTTTTCTGAAGAGCTGACTCACCCAACGAGAAAGTTTGCCTCAGTAGCAGAGTTTCTGCCTTGAATACACAAGGTTCCTAGTTCAATTCCCAGCTCCTCTTAAAGTAGTGATCCACTGGGATATTAAACATCCAGCTGATACTTTAGGACAGGTAAAACATAGACGTTACTTTTGTATCAGCTTCTCTTGGGTTTTTTATTTTTCCTTAAAAAAAAAAGGATACTTTTTTAAAATTTAAAATACTTTACTCACTAAAACCTGCTTCAAACCCTGCAGAGGGCAGGCTTCAAAGTAATTGATTGATGAACAACAGTAGCCTGAGGAGCTTCTCAGGGGCCTAAGATGGAAGGCTATTTTTCCTTAGTTTTTGTTTGATAGCTTGCTTCTGTTTGTTTGTTTGTTTTGTTTATGTTTATTTTTCCTCATTCACCCACCCCCACTTTTTTTTTCAATTAAGTGTTGCTGGCTTGTTTCTTGTTGGCTGTGTATCCTTTTCTTTAGTTTCCCCTTTTTTATATATACAGATTTTATCTACCAAAGTTGTCTCTTTTCCTCCCTTCATCTTTCTAACCCTGGCTTCCTGTTTTTACATTAAATGTCTGTTTGTTTAGTCCTCAATTATTCAGGTTTTTATTTCTATCTAGTCTATGACACTTTCTTTCTTTTATTAGCTTTTTTCTTTTTATCTTTTCTCTTTCTCTCTCTCGTCATCATTCTGGCTTTTAAATTCATTCTATATATTTTTTCCTATTTGATTTTACATTTCATTGTTTGTATTTCACTTTTTTATTTCTGTTACTCTACACTGCTTACAGGAGACAAATATTCATTTTCCTAGGTCTTATAAGATTACTCTTCTAAATTTACAATTGTGATTACCATTACCTTTTAATTTTATTAACTCTTTTGATTACTCTGACCTAATCTTATTCTTTCAAAGGAATAGAGACAACAGCAAAGAAATAGAATAAGAGGAACAAAATGTCAAAGAGAAAAGTAAACACGCACAACACAAAAACAGCAACTAAATAAAACCCTAGACTATAGAGGAAAGGTAATCAACTGAATAAACCTAACAAGATAAAAAGATGAACAGACAACAACAGAAAACTACAAGCTCTATTAAGAAATGGAAGATGTGGCCTAGTCCAATTAATTAGTTAAAAACCAGGAGAAATTGCAAAATATTGAACAACTAATAAGAGCTGTCTAAACAAATATCATGGACCAAATTCATGAAGTGAAAGGAGAGATTAACGATATTAAGAAGAAAATGGGGTAACATAATGAAATTTTAAGCATACATCAAATGATAATGGATTTTATGGTGATGAATGGACCAATTCAAGAAATCAAAAATACACTGGAAGCACACAAGTGTAGATTTGAACAGACAGAGGAAAGAATTAGCAATGTGGAACACAGTAAATTTGAAATCAAACAGAGAGCAAAACGGATAGATAAAAGAAAAAATCCAGCAGGGAATCAGGGTTTTAAATAACAGCACAATATGCACAAACATATACATTATATATGTCCCTGAGGGAGGAGAAAAGAGAAAAGGGGCAGAAGGAGTGTTGAAGGAAATAATGGCTGAAATATTCCCAACCATATTGAGGGAGAGGGATGTAAATGCCCTGGAAATGCAGCACACCCCAAACAGTCTCAACAGGTCTATTGCAAGACATATATTTGTAAACTATCCAATGCTCAAGACAATGAGAAAATACTGAATGCAGCAAGGAAAAGAGAACCATTATATATAAAGGAATCTCAATAAGATTAAGTATGGATCTCTCATTTGAAACCATGGAGACAAGAAGTCAGTGGTATGACATTGTTAAGGTACTAAAAGAAAAATCTTCCAGCCAAGAATTCTATATCTAGCAAAGCTGACATTCAAAAATGAAGGAGAGTTCAAAATACCACAGATAAACAGATTTTGAGAGAGGATGCCAATAAGAAGCCTGCCCTTCAAGAAATACTAAAGGGAGTTCTGCAGGGTGAAAGAAAAAAAAAACAATAGGGAGAGAGTTGGAGGAGAGTGTAAGAAAAAGTAAAATGTAAAAAAGAGAATTAGAAACATCACATCATACATAAACACAAAGAAAAGATAGCTAATATGAGTAACTTCCTGAGAGTAATGACACTGCATGTTAGTGGGTTAAACTCCCCTGTAAAGAGCCACAGATTGGCAGAATGGCTAAGGAAATAAGACCCATCTATAATTTGACTTCTAGAAACCCACCTTAGAAGCAGGGATTCAAGAAGGCTAAAAGTGAATGGGTGGAAAACAACCTTAAAAGCAAACAATAAGCAAAAAAGGGCTGTAGTAGCTATAATAGTATAGTAGAAAATAGACTTTAAATGCAAAACTATTGTAATAGAGAAAGATGGACAATATATGTTAGTAAAAGGGGAAATATTTCCAGAAGAAAGAACAATCATAAACATTTGTGCACATAACCAGGCACCTCAAAATACATGAGGCAAACTCTGGAAAACTTAAGTAGAGAAATAGATAAATCTACAATTATAGTGGGGAGTTTAACACACAAATATCACCATTAGACTGAACATCTCAACAGAGAATCAATAAAGAAATGAAGACTTTGAAAAATACACTAGAGGATCTTGACATAATAGCCATATACAGAAAACTACATGTAAATACAGAGGGATATACATTTTTCTTGAGTGCACATGGATCATTCTCCAAGATAGACCATATCTAGGCCACAGAAAAATGTTCAATGAATTAAGAAAGATTGAGATTATACAAAGTAATTTCTCTGACAACAATGGAATGAAGCTGGAAATCAGTAAGGGCCAAAGAATCAGATCAAGCACAAATATATGGAACATGAGCAACACACTCCTAGACAAACAGTGGGTCAAGGAGGAAATCAGTAACTACCTTGAAATGAATGAAAATGATAACACAACATATCAAAACATATGAGATGCAGCAAAAGCTGTACTGAGGGGGAAATTCATAGCCATAAATGCATATATCAAAGAAGAAGAAAAAACTAAAATGAAAGACCTAATTCCACATCAGGAGGAATTAGAAAAATAACAACAAACTAAGCCCAAAATAAGTAGAAAGAAGGAAATAACACAGATTAGAGAAGAATTAAATGAAGTAGAAAATAAGAAAGCACTAAAAAATAAATAAATAAACAACACCTAAATCTATTTCTGCAAAAAGATAAATTAAATTGTCAAACACTTAGACAACAACAAAAAAAAGAGAAGATGCAATAACACAAAATAAGTGATGATGAAGGGGATATCACCGCTGAACCCAAAGAAATAAAGAAGCTAATTTGAAAAATTATAAGGCAACAAGGAGGATAATTTAGAGGAAATGGACAAATTCTTAGAAACACACAACAAGCTTACATTGATGAAAGAAAAAAATTATGAACTCAACAGAACAATCACAATTAAAGAGATAGAATCAGTCATCACAGGACCAGACGGCTTCACAGGTGAATTCCACCAAACCTACTGGAACAAAAACACCAATCCTGCTTAAACTCTTCCAAAAAATTTAAGTAGCAGGAACACTGCTTAACTTATTTTATGATGCCAGCATTACCCTAATACCAAAGCCAAACAAAGGTGCCACAAGAAAGGAAAATTACAGAACAACCATTCTAATGAAGCAAGATGCTAAAATCCCCCCAAAAATTCTTGCTAATCATATTCAACAACAAATCAAATGAACTATACACCATGATCAAGTGGGTTTCATCCCAGTTATGCAAGGATGTTTCAACATAAGAAAATCAACCAATGAAATACACCACATAAAGAGATAAAAAGAAAAAAAAACACATTGTCTTCTCTAGAGATGCAGAAAAAGAATTTGACAAATTACAATATGCTTTCCTGATAAAATCAATGCAAAACATAAGAATAGAAGGAAACTTTCTGAACATATAAAGGGTATATATAAAAAAATCATAGCTAACATCAACTTCAATAGTGAAATCCTAAAAGTTTCCCAGTAAGATAGGGAACAAGACAAGGATGCCCACTATCACCTTTATAATTTAACATTGTCTTGAAAGTACATACTCAAACACTGACGCAAGAAAAAGAAGTAAAAGGCATCCAAATTGGAAAGGAAGAAGTAAAAAACTCACTCTTTGCAGCTGACGTGATCCTATACATAGAAAATCCTGAGAAATCTACAACAAAGTTTCTAGAATGTATAAATGAGTTCAGTAAAGTCAGAAGTTATAAGAAGAATGTGCAAAAATCAGTAACATTTCTGTACACCAATAATGAGCAATCTGAAAAGAAAATCAGGGAAAAATACAACTTAAAATAGTAACATAAAAAATGAAATACCTAGGAATAAGTTAACTCAAGATGTAAATGTGTTATTCACAGAAAACTACACAGTATTGTTAAAGGAAATCAAAGACTTAAATAAATGGAAGAATATTCCCTGTTCATGGATAGGAAGACTAAATATCATTAAGATGTCAAATCTACCCAAACCAATATACAGCTGTAATGCAATCCCAATAAAAATCAACACAACATATTTTACTGAATAGGGAAAACTAACTATGAAATTATTTGGAAGGGCAAGAGGCCCCAAATAGCCAAAGCATACATTGAAAAAGAAAAATGAAATCATAAGAATCGCACTACCTGACTTTAAAATATTCTACAATCTACAGTGTTCATAAATGTATTGTATTGTCACAAGGATAGACACACTGACCAATGGAACTGAATTGAGAGTTCTGATATAGATCCTCACATATACAGTCATTTGATATTTGACAAGGCTGCCAAGCCCACTCAACTGGATAGAATGGTCTCTTCAACAAATGGTGCTTGAAGAACTGGATATCCATATTGAAGAGAATGAGAGAAGAATATCATCTCACACCTTATACAAAATTCAACTCAAGATGCATCAAAGATCTAAATATAAGATCCAAGACTATAAACACATTGGAAGATAATGTAGGGAAGCATCTACAGGATCTTGTAATAGGAAATAGTTTTTTGAATTCCACACCTGAAGCACAAGCATCGAAAGAAAAAACAGATAAATGGGATCTCCTAAAAATTAAAAACTTGCACCTCAAAGGAGGTTTACAAGAAAGGAAAAAGTCACCCTAAACAATGGTAGAAAATGTGTGGTAACCATATATCTGAAAGTCATGTAATATCTATCATGTATAAAGAAATCTTACACCTCAAAAATAAAAAGACAACCCACTTTAAAATTGGGCAAGTGACTTGAAAACACTTTTCTCTAAGGAAGAAATGCAAAAGGCTAAAAAGCACATAAAAAGATGCTCAACATCACTGGCTATAAGAAAAATGCAAATCAAAACTACAATGAGATAGCATCTTATACTCATTAGACTGGTGGCTATTAAAAAATTATGGTAAGTTATTCCACAAATAACTTACTATAGAACTGCCATATGATCCAGCAATCCCACTGCTGGGTATATACCCAGAATAATTGAAAGCCAGGACATTGTCAGATATATGCACACCAATGTTCATAGCAGCATTATTCAGTATTGCAAAAGTTGGAATAAACCTAAATGCCCATCAACATATGAATGGATAAACAAAATTTATTACATACATACAATCGAATGTTACTCAGATGTAAGAAGGAATACAGTGCTAATACACAGGGTAAAATATATGACTCCTGAGGACCTTATATTGAGTAAAGCAAGCCAGGCTCTGAAGGAGAAAATTTACATGATCTCTGTGATATGACTTAAGCAAATTGAGCAGACTCAGAGAACTAGAGTCTGGAAGATAGGGTTACAAGAAATAGAAAGGGAGAAGAAGTTTGTGAGCCAATATCCATACGGGTGAAATCTATGAAAGGGTGCAAGTGTGTTGTTGAGCATTGAAGGGATATAACAGGAGTGTAGTGATACTATTGGTTTGGATAATGCAGGTTTGACAGGGGGTAGAGTGGGGACTGTGGTTTGGAAGGACCATTGAACTGGGAGGAATGTTAGGGGACAGACAAGGTGAACACTGGGGATTGGCAGGTATGTGGTTGAAAGTACAAATTTGGGAAATCTTTTATGACAATATGACAAGGAAGGGTAACTGATTTAGGATGTTGGATGGGGAACATTCAGGACAGGGCACACCTTGGGCAGGCTTCTAGGAAGTTTGTGTGAGTGATCATTTTGTCATAATGTGTTGTACCAGTGTGTGGAGACCCAGATAATGAATGAGAAGTAGTTGGAATCCAATTCAATGTTTACAAACCAGTAGTCTCTCGAGAGAATGGGTGGTTCCTAATACGGGTGGACAAACCAGTGTGTCAAGACCTCAGTGTTGTTGCAAGTAATTATGAATCTTGTCATCCAAGGAATGAAACCTGGATGTCACCTTGGGCACAAAAGGGATGGGAGGGATGAATATAATAGATGGAACAGGGGTATTTAGTGGGCAATGGAAATGTTCTACATGATCTAACAATGATGGACACAGTCCTTGTTAAATACCATCAAAATTTATAAAACTCTACAGTCTAAAATGTAAACCATAATGTATACTATTGACCATGGTGAGTAGCTATGTTTCAGTATTTGTATATCAGTTGTAACAAATGTACCACTCACATATAAAAAGGTATTAGTATGGGAAGGAGGAAAATGAGGAGGATGTGTTGTATATGGGAGCCCCTGTATTCTGTATGTGAGTTTACTGTGACCTAAAACTTCTTTGAAAACAAAATGAAAAAAGTAAGACACTGGGAAATAAATGGAAGAAAATGTCAGTGTCCATACAGGACAACAGATATTACAGTGATGAAAGGCAAAATGTCAAAAAAAATTTTAAAAATATTTTCATTAATTTTTTAATATCCCAATTTATTATAGTTTAGTTTTAGTTTTTTTTAAAAAAATATGTATTTTATTTCTTATGTTTAAATCTGTAACTGTCATTTCATTTTCCTTTTAATTGTATTTAGCTATTTTATTGGCTTCATTTTTGAAGAAGCTTTGGATCACAGAAAGATTGCAAAAGGGACAAAGGAGGATCATTGGTGCGGGGTGTCAGTGATGGGAGATATATAGGAGGAAGTTCACTTTAGCATATATATGCAATATATAAATATGTTTAAATGTTCACAGGGCATTGTAAAACTGAGTGGAGAGTCACAAAATAACTGAAAGAATATTTGAAATCCCATCCTGGAGAGCTCTGCCACATTCTCTAATGGAACAGCAACAATCCCCCCAAACACAGAGCAATAACTAGTGAAGGAGGATGGTCCATTGATTGGCCCTTGATATTGACAAATATGCTCATGAACCATTGCTCTTGAAATTGAAACTTAGCCTATTGTTTTAGGGTACATAATAGTTAGCTCCTGATGGACTCCTTATTGCTCAAGTGTGACCTCTTTCTAAGCCAAACTGAGTATAAATGCATTACCTACCCCCTAATGTGGAACATGACTCCCAGGGATGAGCTTCCCTGGCACTGAGGGATTACGACCAAGTACCAACTGGAATGCAACTGGAAAAAGAACTCAAAATAGGGGGGAAAGGTAAAGTCAAATGACTTTATATAGCTAAGAGAATTCTAAATGAGTTAGGAGGCTATCCCTGAGGTAACACTTTTGCAATCTCAGCAGGATATCATACACTGCCGAAGTAGATACTACCCCAAATAGTAGGGCTCCTGAGGGTTCTGGAGACACCCATGTCCTTTGGCCAGAGCAGATAGCTCCAGAGTTTGGTGCCTTGCCAGTGGGCCGTATTTTGGAGTTTCTGCCCCCGAGTGTGACAGAGTTGGACTCAGTTAAGGTTTCCCTACACATGGCTAATCTGTCCCTTTTATTTGCACCTATACTTGGTGATGGAGTTGGTAATTGTACATCCAAGAGACTTAAATCTTTGGGCTGTCCATGTTCCAACTGGTTCCTTATTCTCAACAGAGTTGCAACACCTAATCTCCAATTCATTGGACTCACTCAGGACACCTAACAAGGAGGTGAGAATGGACAGCCACCATACCAAGTAAACAAGAGAGCCTACAACTGCAAGCAAGAGAGCCTCATATTTTGGTTGTGTGGGACCAAAGTCCTTCTCAGTTAGAGGTTACATGGACATCACCATCCCAGAATCCTTAGGATTCAGTTATGAACTATGGATTATAGGGGACTTACTGGTATTCTACTATAGACATTGTGATTCTGGCAATGGTAGAAATTACAACATTGAGGAGGAGGCAGTGGCCACTGGAGGCTCTGAGGGCAAGGAGAGGGAAAAACAGGTGTAATACAGGGGCACTTTAGGGATTTGGGAATCATCCTGAATGATATTGCAAAGGGAGATATGGGTCATTATATATCTTCCCATAACCAACAGTATTGTGTAGGACAGAGTGTTAACTACAATATAATCTCTAATTGATATTCAGTGGCAATGACCCAAAATATGTTTATCAATTGCAATGAATGTACCACACTAATGAATGATGTTGTTTATGTGGGAAACTTTGGGAGGTATGGGGAGCACGGCATATGGGAATCCCTATTTTTTTATGTACCATTTATGTAATCTGAGCATCTTTTAAAAATTAAAAAAAAAATTAAAAATTAACCCTACCACACACAAAGAAAGAACAAAATAAAACCATAGAGTAGAAAGAGAAGCTAACCAACCAATAAGCCCATCAAGTTAAACAGATGCCCAGACACCAACAAAAATTTACCACCCATACTAAGAAAGAGGAAGATACGGCCTAGTCTAGCAAACAAAGTAAAAAACAGGAGGACATACAGAATGTGGAACACCTAATCAGAGATATCCAAATAAATATATATCCAAATAAAAATCATTAACCAACTTAATGAAGTAAAGGAAAAGATAAAGGATATTAAGAAGAAACTGGAGGAAAATACTGAAGAAATTGTAAACATACATAAAAAGATAACCAATATGATGGTGATGAATGACACAATGCAAGATATCAAAAATACAATGGAAGCCCATTACAGCAGATTTGAACAGGCAGAGGAAGGAGAATCAGTGATGCAGAAGACAGTACAGCTGACATCAGACAGATAATAGAACAGGAAGATAAAAAGGTAGAAAAAATCCAGCAGGGAATACAGAATTAGAATGACAACATGAAACCCTCAAATCTGCACATTATAAGCATCCCAGAGAGTAAAGAGAATGGAAAGGGGACAGAAGGAGTATTGGAAGAAATAATGGTTGAAAATTTCCCAAATCTATTCATGGACATGGACGTACATGTCAAGGAAGGGCAGCACAACCCTAACAGAATAAATCCTAAGAGGCCTACCCCAAGACATATACTTGGCAAACTGTCCAATGCTCAAGACAAAGAATAATTAAAGCAGCAGTAGAAAAGAGATCCATTACAAACAATGTTAGCTCGACAATATTTAGTGCTGATTTCTCAACTGAAACCATGGGGCAAGGAAGCAGTGCTATAACATAGCTAAGGTGCTAAAAGGAAAAAAAAAAAAAAAACAGAAAACTTCCTTGCAAGAATTCTTTATCCAGCAAAGCTATCATTCAAAAATAAGGAGGTTAAAAATATTCATAGATAAACAGAATTAAGAGAGATTTTCAATAAGAAAGCTGCCCTTCAAGAAATGATAAAGGGAGTTCAGCAGGTTGAAAGTTAAAAAAAAAAGAGAGAGAGAGAGAGAGTTGGAGGAGAGTATATGAATAACTAAAAAGACAAAAAGGGAAGAAAAACAATATAAGGCATACATGAACCAAAATAATATGGCTAATGTAAGTAATTCCTTGACAGTAATAACATTGAATATTTATACATTAAACTGTCCAAACAAGAATCAAGATTGACACAATAGGTAATGAAATATAACCCATCTATATGCTGTCTACAAGAAACTCACTTTAGACCTATGGATGAATGGAGACTGAAATTGAATGGTTGGAAAACAATTTTACATACTAACAATAATCAGCAAAAGGCAGGAGTAACTATACTAATATTTGACAACGTAGAGTTTCAATGCAAAACTCTTCTTAGAGACAAAGAAGGATACTATATATAATAAAAGTGGTAATCTTTCAAGAAGAAAGAACAATCTTAAAAATTTATGCACTTAATCAGGGCACCTCAAAATACATGAGATAAACATTGGAAAAACTAAGTGGAGAAATAGATGCCTCTACAATTATAGTGGGGGATTTTAATATACCATTATCACCATTAGACAGAATATCTTGACAGAAGATCAATAAAGAAACAGAGATCTTGAATAACATATTAGAGGATATGGAGCTAATAGACATATAAAGAACATTACATATCAATACAGTGAGATATACATTCTTCTCGAGCACACATGGATCATTCTGCAAGATAGGTCATGCTAGGCCACAGAACAAGTCTCTATAAATTAAGAAAGATTGAAATTATACAAAGAAATTTCTCTGACCATAATGGAATGAAGCTGGAAATCAGTACGGGGCAGAGAAGTATATTAGGTGCAAAGATATGGAAGTTAAATAACATCCTCTAAGACAATCAGAGAGTAAAGGAGGAAATTGCAAAAGACATCAGTAACTACCCTGAGACAAATGGAAATGACAATAAAACTTATCAAAACCTTTGGGATGCAGCAAAAGCTGTAAGGAAAGGAAAATTCATAGTCATGACTGCCTATAATAAAGAAGAAGAAAGAGCTAAAATAAAATACTTAACTATACACCTGTAGGAATTAGAAAAAGAACAACAAATGGACCCCAAAACAAATAGAAAGAAGGAAATAGCAAAGATTAGAGCAGAGCTAAATGAAATTGAAAATAAGGAAGCTCTAGAAAATGTAAACAAAACCGAAAGCTGGTTCTTTGAGATTAATAAAATTTGAAAATCCTTAGCTAGACTAACAAAGAATAAAAGAGATAAGATGCAAATACATGAAATAAAAAATGAGGCAGAGGTATCACCACTGACCCCACAGAAATAAAGATTATCATGAGGATACATTGAAAAATTGTATACCAACAAGAAGGCTAATTTTAAGGAAATGGACAAATTCCTAGAAACACACAAGGAACCTACACAGATAAAAGAAGAAATTGATGAACTCAACAGACCAATCACTATTATTGAGACAGAATTTGTCATCAAAATCCTCCCAAATAAGAAGACCCAAGACCAGATGGCTTCACAAGTGAATTCTACAAATTATTCCAGGAAGAACTAAAACCAACCCTGCTTAAACTATTACAGAAAATATAAGTGGAGGGAACATTGCCTAACTCATTCTATGATGCCAACATCACCCTAAAGCAAAGCCAAACAAAGATGTCATAAGAAAGAAAACTATAGACCAATCTCCCTAATGAACCTTGATGCTAAAATTCTCAACAAAATACTTGCTAATCATATTCAACAACACATCAAAAGAGTTATACAACACCAAGTGGGTTTCATACCTGATATGCAATGATGAATCAACATAGAAAAGTCAAACAAAGTAATACTCCACATAAACAGATTGAAAGGAAAAAATTCATGATCAACTCTATAATTGCAGAAAATGCATTCGACAAAATACAGCACCATTTCCTGATCAAAACAATTTAAATGATAGTAATGGAAGGAAAGTTCCTTGACATGATAAAGGATATATATGAAAAATTGCAGCTAGCATCATATTCAATGGTGAAGTCTTAAAAGCATTCACTCTAAGATCTGGAACAAGACATGGATGCCCACTTTCACTGCTCTTTTTTTAACATTGTGTTAGAAGTACTTGCTTGAGATCTTAGACAGGAAAAATATGCAAAAGTCATCCAAATTGGAAAGGAAGAAGTAAAAATTTCACTATTTGCAGATGACATGATCAAATACATAGAAAGACCCGAGAAATCTGCAACAAATGATCTAGACCTTATAATTGAGTTCAGTAAAGTCACAGGTTATAATATCAATGTACAAAAACCAGTAGCTTTTCTGTAGACCAATAATGAGCAAACTGAGGAGGAAATCAAGAAATAAATCTCATTTACAATAACAACTAAAAGAATCAAATTTCTAGAAATAAATTTAATTAAAGATGTAAATGATTTGTATGCAGAAAACTACATAACACTGTTAAAAACATCATAGAAGACTTAAATAAATGGAAGAATATTTCCTGTTTATGGATAGGAAGACTAAACATCATTAGGATGTCTATCCTACAGAAATTTATTTACAGATTATATGTAATTCCAATAAATTTACCACAGTATTTATTATTGAATTGGAAAAGTTAGCTATGAAATTTATTTGGAAGGGCAAGAAGCCCCAAATACATAAAGACATATTGAAAAAGAAAAATGAAATCAGAGGAATCACACTACTTGACTTTAAAACATACTACAAAGCTACAGTGGTCAAAATTGCATGTTATTTGTACAACGATAGACATACTGACCAATCAAACAGAATTGAGAGTTCTGATATCCATCCTTACATATACAGTCAACTGATATTCAACTAGGCCACCAAGCCCATTCTATTGGGAGAAAATGGTCTCTTCAACAAATGGTTCTTGGAGAAATGGATATCCATATGCAAAAAAATGAGAGAGGAAAACCATCCCATGACTGATGCAAAAATAACTCAAGATGGATCAGAGATATAAATATAAGAGCCAAGAATATAAAGATCTTGGAAGATAATGTAGGGAAGCATCTGTAGGATCTTCTATTAGGAAATTGCTTTATGAACATTACACTGAAAGCATGAGCAACAAAAGAAAAGAAATGGATAAATGGAAACTCCTCAAATATAAAAAAGAATTTGGTCCTTGATGGAGTTTATCAAGAAATTGAAAAGATAGCCTACTAAATGGCTGAAAATATTTGGTAAACATATATATACCTGATATGGACCTAGTATCCAGTATATATAAAGTAATTCTACACTTCAAAAATGAAAAACAAACAATCCATTTAGAAAATGGGCAAGTGATTTCCATAGACACTTCTCTGAAGAATAAATACACATGGCTAAAAAATCACATGAAAATATGCTCAACATCACTAGCTATTAGGGAAATGCAAATGAAAGCAACAATGATATATCATCTTACACTCATTAAACTGGCAACTGTTTAAAAAAAAAGAGAATTACAGGGGCTGGAGAAAATGTGGAAGAATGGTAAGCCTTATCCATTGATGGTGGGAATGTAAAATGTTGCAACCAATTTTCAGGTAAGATTCTTGTTTCCTCAGGAAGCTAAATATAGAATTGCCATATGATCCAATAATCCCAACGCTGGATATATACACAAAAGAAATGAAAGCAGGGACATGAACAGATACATGCACATCAATGTTCATAGCGACATTATTCACTATTGTCAAAAGTTGGAAGCAACCCAAATGTCCATCAACAGAAGGATGGATAAAAAAATCGGGGTATATACATACAACGGACTATTATTCAGCCTTAAGGTGGAATGCAGTATTAACACATGGGATAACATGGATGAATTTTGAAGACCTTATGTTTTGTGAAACAAGCCAGGCAGTGAAGGACAAATACTACATGATCTCACATATATGAATTAAGCATATTGACCAGACTCACAGAGCTAGAGTCTGGAAGATAGGTTTACAGGAGACAGAAAGGGAGAAGAAGATTGTGAACAAATGCCCATAAGGGGAAAATCTATGATAACATGGAATTGTGGAGCTGTGCTTTGGATGGGCCTGATGGTGGTGCAGTGATGCTTTTTGGTTGAGCAGTGCTGGTTTGTGAGGGGGTAAGAGGAGGAAGGTTGGCTGGGCTGTTCATGGAACTGGTGTGAGTGTTAAGGCAGGTAGCAGTTAAACTAAAGAGATTGTCAGGTATGTGGTTGAAACTACAATTTTGGGAATGTTCTTTGGGCAAATATGGCAGGGAAGGTTTACTGGTTTAGGGTGTTAGATCTGGGGGAAATGCAGGACAGTTCGCACCAGGGGCAAGCCTCTAGTGACTGTATAAGTGTTCATTTTGTCATAGTGGGTTGTATCAGTGGGTAGAGACCAACATAAAAGTGGGAATGTGTTGTATTCTCATCCTAGGAAGCCCTGCTACATTTTCAAATCAAGGAGCAGGAGTTTCTCAAGAAAATAGGCAGTGCCTAGTAGGGGAGGACAGAAAAGTATGTGAAGCCCTCAATGTTGCAAGTAACTATGAATCTTGTTCTTCAAGAAGTGAAGCTTGTTGGTTGCCTTGGGTCCTGAATGGAGGGGATGAAGGAATAGAATAGATGGAACATAGGGCATTTTGGAGGTGATGGAATTGTACTACATGAACTTGCAATGATATATATATATAGGCCACGTTAAATTTCATCAAAATTTATAAAAGTGTATGGTCCAAAATGTAAATCATTGGCAATGGCTAGTAGCAAAATTTCAATATTTGTACATCACTTTTAAAAAATGTACCATCCATATGATAAATGCTATTGGTAAGGGCAAGGGAAAAAGGGGGAGGATGTTGGGTATATGGGAATCCCCTATATTCTGTACTTCAATTTTCTGTAACTTAAAGCTTCTTTGAAGATAAAATGAAAATAATAATACATTGGAGGAATTAACAGAAGAAATTGTCACTGTACATACAAGACAAAAGATCTTACAATGATGAAAAACATAATGGCAAAAATTTAAAAAAATATTTTTCCCATATTTTATTATTCCAATTTTTAAAATTTTATAGTTTATATATATTTTCTTATTTTTAATACTATCATTATTATTTCATTTTCTTATTAATTGTGTTTGGTTATTTTGTTGGCTTCATTTTTGAAGAAGCTTTGGATCACAGAAGGGATACAACTGTGACATGGAATGTTCATTGGTTTGGGGTGCCTGTGATGAGGAATTCAAGGGAGAAGATTCTCCTGGGGCATACCTTTAAGGTATAAAAGTGTGTTCAAGTGTTCATGGGGCATTTCTGCAGTGGGTGGAGATTCACACAATAACTGAAAGAGTATTGAATTCCCATTCTGGGGAGCTCTGTGACATTCTCTAATGGAACAGAAAGTATCCCCTGAGTACAGGGGCAGTGACTAGTGAAGGAGAATAGTCCATTGATGAACCCTTGATATTGATGACAGTAGTTATGAACATTTACTCCTGAAATTAAATCTTAACCTACTCTTATAGGGTGCCTAAGCGTTACCTGCTTAGAACCTCCTTGTTGCTCAAATGTGGCCTCTCCCTAAACCAAACTCAGTATATAAATACATTACCTATCCCCAGTGTGGGACATGACTCCCAGGGATGAGCTTCCCTGGCACCAAGGGTCTACTACTAAATGCCAACTAGCATTGCAACTGGAAAAGGACCTTGACCAAATATGGGAAAATGTGAAGACAAATGAGTTTATATGGCTAAGACACTTCAAAGTGATTTGGAGGTCATTTCAGAGGTTATGGTTATTCATATCTCAGCAGGATTTCCTTGACTGCCAAAGTAAAATATTACCTCAAATAGCATAGCTCCTGGGGGCTCTGGGAACATCCAGATAATTTAGGTAGAGCAGAGAGCTCAGAGGTTTGGTGCCCTGCCACTGGACCATACTTTGGAATTTATTCTCCCCAATTTTACAGAGTTGGCTCTTCTGCCCCTTCTATTTGAACCTGTATTTAGTATTAGAGTTTATAGGTATATGTCCAAGAAACTTAAATCTTTGGGCTGTTCATGTGCCAGCTGGGCTGTGAATCTCAACAGAGTTGCAAAACCTACTCTCAATTTCATTGGACCCACCCAGGACAATTATCAAGGAGAAGATGCTGGACAATGACCATCCAAAGGAGTAAAGAGAGTTTGCAACTGCAAGCAAAGTCATTCTTTCCATATGTCCCATAGGATTTAACCCCCTCTTAATTAGATATGGAATGGGTATCACCATCTCAGAATCCTCAGGATTGGGGAATAAAGGAAGGAGTAGACTAGACTTATTGGTATTCTAATATAGACTTATTGTGATTCTAACAATTGAAGAACTTAAATCATTGATGTAGAGACAGTGGCCACTGGAGGTTATGAAGGGAGGATGAGGGAAAAATATAGGCCATTCTATATCATGCCATAACCTACAAAATTGTATGGGAGAGAGTGTAAATTACAATGTAAACTATAATCCATGCACAGTGATTATGCTCCAAAATGTGTTCATCAATTTTAAGAAATGTACTACATTAATGAAGGATGTTGATGTGCAAAAATATGGGAGGGGTATGGCGTGGGGAATATGGGAATCCCCTGTTTTTTATGAAACATTTATGTAATCTAAGTATCTTTTTTAAAAGTTTAAAAGTATATTTTAAAAAATCCTGCATTCTTCAGATATGAAGAAGGTATTCAAGATTGCCTGACAATCTGCCCATGTGTGTTTATTAGTAGCAAAGATGGAACTAAAAATGTTCTCTATCCTTTTAAAATCATCTAGATAAGAAGACATATTATTATTCCAATTATATACGTGAGAATTGGAAATGGGAGAATGTACATATAAAAGTCCCCTAAGGTTATCTTGGTCATCCAGCTCTGCAGAGACTTGTCTGAGTGGAAATTGTCCTGACTGGGAATGAACACTCCCTGGGCTGAAATGAGTACCTTGCCAGGTGTAGGATGGGGACCACATTTCCTTTGAGCAATAGGTAAAGAAGAATACAGAGCCTTCCTAAGAAGTTCTAGATGGTAACTGGGTGCTGCATGCTGGAGACTTCTGTGCTATCCATTCTTCTATGCCTGTTTCATTTCAGTTTCCCTCACATACGTTGAGGGAGCTGAGGGAAGAGACAGATGTGACAATGATCATTAGGCTTGGAATCTGGCAATACAGATTTAACTGAAGAGTTGCCTGAATTCTGTGGCTCAGGTATAGCCAGTTTTACCTGAATTTCTTCTTTGTGAATGATAATTGTACATGTCATTTGCAGATTTCTATTTTGATATAAGGCCATAAAGGTGTCAACATATGGAATTTCATGCCCCTTTTCTACTCTTTTACAATATAGGTCTAATTGTAAGATAGTATTATAATTGAGATATCTGTTTTTTGCCCTCTGCTCCTCTGATTCTAATTTATATTGTGGTCAATGAGTATTACTAAAGATAACCATCTTTTCCTTCATTAGTTCAGAACTGAACATAAAGCAATTATCAAAAGAACAATTTAAAGGATTGCATCCAGTATACCATTAGCATTACCCATGATTGGTTTTATTTCAATCCAGGCACCATGCAAACATATGCAGATGGAGTACTTCTGCAATTAACTTCTTGTTAGACTTGTGGCTTGGACCCAACAATAAACTTTTCCAAGTCCCTTGAAAATGGGGACTAAAACCCTAAATAGTGTGCCTTATCCAAAAGGATGAGACTTCAAACCACAACCCTACCAGGTAAGTATTTGATCAGAGTATAAGCACTTATACGTGGTTACTCATCCAGAAGATGTCTGTTTCTGAAAACACTTCTTTCCTCATATAATCAGGGAGCACCAAGGAGGCTGGAGCACCAGTCCAGAGTAGAGTGTACCCAATTCAGTTAGCCTCCAGACAAACTTGTCCAGGTGCAACACTCAGGGTCAGCAAAGAGGATCCACACTCCTCTCCAGGGATACAAAGCCTTGGTCAGGCAGTACTGAGACCTGTGTGTCCCATCTGGTTCACAAAAAATGTTACCAAATATTGTGGCTAGGATCATATCTCAACTTAATCAGGTAATGGTGCCCAGTTATTGGATCAAGCAAGGACTGGCCTAATTGTTACTGAGAGGACATTTTGTGGACTAAAATAATCAGGAAGTTGATTGCATCTATGGCTGAATATATCTACAATCAAAATAGAAGATTGCCTTCAGCAATGAGAGATGTCTCATCCAATCAATGAAGGCATTAAAATAAGAAGTGATGATTTCAACAGTCAGAAGAAAGAATTTCCGGCTCTGTTCTTGTGGAGAATTCATCAAAATCCTTCATCAGAGTACCCAGCTTGCAGCTTGCCCTATGGTATTTGTATTTATGCATTCCCAAAATCACATGAGAAAATTTTATAAAATTTTGTAGTATTTATAGTTACCTTCTGTCATTTCTGTTTCCCTGAACAACACTGATTAACACTCTTTGATACTGGGAGAAGTTCTTGAGAATAACAATCTTAGAAGTGGGATTTCTCTATCGGTCCTGGTGTTTTTGCTACTGGCTTTCTACTCTGATAAATTTCAAAGGCACTGATGACTCTTTCTAACAGTCAAGATGCCACTGATAGTCCATTAAATGAGCTGGCAATAGAGATATGCAAAATATAACCCTGGATATAACTACTCACATGCTTATAAGAGGCTAGGATCTGGATGAGAGTATTTTAATGATGTTTGCTGGTTGTTTTTAAACATTCTGGACTCAGTTATTAAAGAAAAGGATGAGCTGAAGTCTTCAATGTTTTGCTATTTTTTGTATATATGTTCTTTTTTCATGGGCCCTTCCTCAGATACCTGACAGACTGACATTGCTCACATATAGGTAGGTAACACAGTCAAGGTCTGTTCTTGAGTTTGATATCATCTATCAATGAAGAGATGTTGACTCAAGTCAAGCTTGCAAAGTCCCAATAATTTATTTGACTTTAGAAATGTGATATTACTGAGACTCATCAAAAATAGCCAGTGTTTTCAAGTCATAACAAATAACTGTGCAATTTGGAAAGGAACCAATTTCTAGGAGAAGAGTTTTAGTTGAAGTGAGTAAACTGGATGTATGCTAAAGAAGAACTCAGTTGCTCATTCTGTCCTTCCTCACATACAATTAAATCTATGATATTTATATAGTCTTATTATCACATATACATTCATACATTTCATCTAATCTTTCCACAATAGATACAGTAATCAAGTAATATTGTCAAATTTGGTCTCCTTTTGAGAATAAAATGGAGCCCCACACGTTATTTTATTAAGAAAAGACAGTTACAAAACAAGTTTTCCATGGCATAACTGATCTTGTGGATGACCCACAAGTGATAGAATGCAAACGAATTCCACATGGCATTCTACTACAAACAAGGACCACTGGGTGATGCCCTTTCTTCCTGGGGAAGCCAGATGCATCCTTCTAATCTGGCCATTCTTGGACCAATTAACTGATGTCAACATTTTAAAAACACACATTGTGTGATACAGTGGGAAATAATTACCTCCAATTTAGTTGAGGGAAAAACTTAAAGAACTAAAGAGTATTAATTATTCCATTCAAAATAAGAAAAATAAGGAGAATCACAGAAGAGAAACTGTCATTGCCATTTGATGACCATTTACTTTTTAGAAAAGTATTTTCTCAAATAACCTGGTTGCCCCTTGCTAAGTATTCCCATCCTGTGTTAATCAAGTTCAATTTTAAAAGTGTAATTTGCAAAAATTATCTTGTGAAGGCACGGTACATGGCAAGTTGTGCACCCCATTGAGTTGTCAGCTATATCTAATGTCCTAGCACTCCAAGCTTCATGTTTCCTGATCTTACAGCTCACTGAAGAAATAGTGTGATATAGGTAAATTTCCTTTTCTTTTTGGGAGATTGAGGACACAGTTTGCTGAAAAGCAGCATCAGAGAAGTTGTTGATTTGTTTTCTTTTGTTCATGGGCTCTTCACATAGGTTTCCAATCACAACATTCAGCCTTATATATAACCCTTTAGTCTCAGCTTCTATGATTGGGTATCAACTACTCTATAAGCTACAAGTGTTGGTAACAATTGGTTGGTATAGGGAAGTAAGAGGTAACAGTTGTTTGGCTTAATGAGGCAAAGCAGAGACAAATATACTCTCCTCATATATTATTCATAGAGTTGGCATCAGAGAGTTGGTAAACGGAGCCATCTTGACTTTGTTGTTCAGGGGATCCATAGTAAGACTGGGTAGAAGAATTACTGAATTTTCCCAGCTTTTACTATAACAACTTCTAGGATTTCACAGATACAGACTAACTGTACATTTCCACAGGTATATTAAGGTGTTCATCATGAATGAGGAGCTAAATAGCTATGACAATAAAAGCTTTTCCTTACCCGTGTTGCAATACCAGTCCTTCTTCTGTTCCCTTTCTTTCAGGTGTGCTTGCTTGAATAATTGTTCTGCCAACCTGATTCCCTCCCCACTGAAGTGCACAAGATTATTCAAAACACTGTGATGTACTAAATTTCCCTAACAAATTTCCTAAAAGCTACAAAGTCACTGAATGACAGGAGACAACACATTATAACCTAGTGAATTTCTGTACATCTGCATAAGTGTGGCCATCGACCCAATCTAAAATATCCTTTCATCTTATATCATAAAATAATATTGCTAGATCCATAATTTTGGTGATATAATATGTAGTACATTGAATTTAATAACCAAAATCTAGATTGAGGCAGGGAGATTTGGAAGTAACAAAAAAATCGTAAGTCAGTCAGGGGAAAGAAAATATTTTGCTTACTCAGAGAAACTTGCAAGAGTTTCAGCAAGCAAAACACAGGCCTCCATGTTGAACAGCACTCAAAATCAGTTTGCTATTCTCTGCCTTTATCTGCTGTTGACTCCTTTCTTTCAGGGAAAAATGTTTTCCATTTAGAGGGAGGAGTACAAGCAGTGATGGATTTGGCATTAACCTCTAGCAACTGTGGCCAACATGGAGAAACTAACTATGATTCTACATTCCACTTTGGAAAAGTTCAGTTAAAGAATCTATTAGGTCTGGCTTTTGTGAATTGTCCTTCCCTGCATAAAATACCTGCAGAATAGGTGACCACCTAGAATCATATTAAGATGCAGGCTTAGATTTAAGGTGAACACAGTCTTCTTACCTGGAACAATTTGGAAAATGAAATGATGCGTTATTAATGCCTAACCTGGATTAATAGATATATAAACTGAGCTATGCTGACTGTGTTGGTTAAAGAGTATAATACCTTAGAACAATGTGGGACATCCTACTTCTTACCTTCATCCCATAATAGAAACAAATACTACACTCTTATTTCTCTGTTATTAAAAAAATCATTTTTTACTCCTTATAATTTCTTCTCATTAAATTGAATTAAGCATGCTTCCTTTTGCCTTATAATGTTAAAAGTGAATTTCTAGTCTGTAATATTAAAAAATTCAAGTTTATTAACAAAAGCAGCACACGTTTTAATTTTTTTAAATGTCAACCCTTACTATTACTCTAATTGTGATGGTAGTTTCTGTCCTTCCCATCTCCATATGGTCCATGTCCTTTTCTGCCATGTTTTAATCCCTGGAAGATGACCTATTTGAAATCCATCTGTCAGGGTCCCTTCCCTCTGGCTTCCTTTTCAGTTTCGATTAGCAAGCATAACAGGTATTGGTAGAGTAAATGAGGTAAGAATAGAGAAGTTACAGCATTAATCCCCTTTGTTCCATTCTTGCTTGGGTGACCTGTGGCATTTCTATGCAAGCCCTATAAAAAATAACCAAACCAGTGGATGTTTTTCAGCTTCGTTTCACAGAAGTACTGGTGCTTGTTCAATGAGTCCATTGAAATGTAGCTATGGGACAGCGATAAATTACCATGTATGTACTCGAAAATAGTTTATATCCCTAATACAAATTGAACACTTAGCAAGCCTACAGCAAAGGCCAATGTTGTCACTGAAATGGCTCCATTCTTGCATACACCAGCTATCCTTAAAGAAAATGGTTTGTCTTTATGGGACAATTAAACTTTATCATGTTTAGAAAACTAACAGAAAGGCATGGCACACATTACCTTTGACAAAGGAACTACTTTTATGGATATGAAAGCACAGCAAGAATCTCATATCCATTGGATTCACACTTATTGTCATTTCATCTGTCAACAGCTAGGCTAATAGAATGGTGGGATGGTTAACTTAAGGCTTAGCTGTAATTCTAGGTGGTGAAAATCACACTGTGATGTTTGGGTGAAATATAGAGTTCAGCAGGTACTTTAAACCAAAGGTTAAGTCATGCAACTACTTCCCCAGATTTGGGTTATATAAATCCAGAAAACCATGGATGGGAGTGGGATGGCTACTCTCAATATAAATGTACTTATTCACTTATAGAGAACAGGAGACAGCACTAGCCAGGGGGCTTGATAATAATTACTGTAATTATCAAGGGAAATTGCATTGGTGTTATGTAATAAAGGGAAGGGAGACTTGTTTGGAACCAGGATATTTGCTGGACAACCACCAACCAATCAGTGTTCATACAATATCTATATATTGAAAATCTCTGATACTGAAACAAACTGAATTAAAACAGAAAAAACAAAACAAAATAAAACAACCACAGATATGAATCCTGTGAGAATGAAAATGTGTTATACCCCATAATAAGGTAGACACTAAGGATATCCTGGTAGACAAGGGAACAAGGAATAGGTGGAGAGGAGGCTTATCTCTTAATAAGTCATAAGTTATTTCATAATTGGGAATATACTTTCTAGTTGCAGCTTGTAATTGCTACTTTTCCTACAAAGAACATATGAAGCACTTAGAAGGGAGCAGAGTTACAATTAAGGCTCCAGGAACACATCTGACTAATATGATATGAACTCACAATGATAGGGATGAATTTTAGGTTTCCCCTGAATTTGTACATGAAAAAGACACAAAAGAAAATAATGAACGTTGACCTGGAAAAAGAGTGAATTTATGGTGTAGGATGATCAAGATTGCTCAGAGCTCTGTTTCCTGGATAAGATAAAATATTGAGAGTTCCTAAGGTAATAACTCAAGGGTGCTCCATGACATTGTGATAATTAAAACCAAACAGAGTGAGTTTTACAAAGCTGCAGGTGGTCTGGATAAAGAAGCATCATGGGGAGAAAAATTTCATCATCTAAGAAGGTTGACATTCATGACAAAAAACAACAGCACACACACAAAAAAACCTGCCCCATTTTACATTGCCACCAGCAATGAATGAGTGTTTTTATTTTTCCAATTCCTTGCCAACACTTGTAATTTTCCATTTTTTAAAATAGCAGGTATTCTAAATTGATATGAAATTTTATCTCGTTGTGGTTTTTATTTGCATTGCCATCATGTCTAATGATGTTGAGCATCTTTCATTGTACTTTTTTGCAATTTTTATATCTTCATAAAGATATACATTTAGGGAGATGTCTATCCAAGTCTTTTGCTCATTTTTTAACTGGAATTTTTTTTTACTTTTTGTTTTCAAATTGAAATATTTCTTTATATATTCTAGAAATTAAATCTTTATCAGATATGTGGTAATTCTCTAATAAAAACAAACACACACACACACAAAATAAACAAGCAAAATCCTACTTCCCCATGGAGTGAAAGATTCATTTAAAGCTCTTCTTCACATGAGAATGAGGTCAAATACAACTATAAATATTTGTATTAAATCTTGAAATGCATAAAATACAAAATTAAAAATATATTGATTTGAATGAGAGTCATACATAAGCTAGTCAATCCAAAATTCTACCCAATAATACACTATTCATGAATTAAAATTGCTCAATATTAAAACAATGACATTGATTCTAAAATATATAGGGAAATGCAGAGGGTAAGATATATCAAGGGAACTCATAAATTCTCCTTATAATTAGGGCAGTATGTTCTTGCTAAAAGTATGCACAAATAAAATAAAGCAAAAAAGCTGAGAGTCCAAATGTAGAACAATAATTGATACATGATTAAATGATACTGCAGATCACAGGGAAATAAAGCCAGTTCCTTATGTGAACTACATTTAAAAAAAATTTATTCTCTGTATTTCAAAGTTTTCAGTCTATTCCCATGTTTTCATATTCTTGGCTATTTTTATAGAGTCGGGTTCTATAAAAATGTACAAAATACAGTATTTTATGCAAAACTATAGTAGAAATTAGAAATATTGTAAAATTATTAGTCATTATCTTTTCTATATCAGTTATGACACCTTCTCACTTTCCTCTTTTTCTGAGACATTTTACTGTTACTACTTTTCTCATGTGCTTTTCTGATTTTTCCATACTTTGCTCATCTTGCTTAATTTTGAATAATTTCTTCTGACTTATTGCTGTATCTCCTGAGCTGTTAAAACTATTGAGATTTTAAAAATTCCATTGTATTTTTATCATTCTGGAAAATCCATTTTATCCTTTCATAATATTTTCAGCTCTCAGTCAAAAATCTCAGAAATGTTTATTTCCCTGAACACTTTATATATGATTGTTTTTATCTCTGTATTTCAATTTCATTCTCTGTGTCCTCTATAGTTATCATGTTTTTTTTTAGTCTTGGATTTTCTTATATTTTATTCTTCCCCTTAAGGCTGGCTTTGTGTGTATGCATGCTGTATAGTGTGCAAAAATATTTAAGAGATAAGTTGAAATATAGCACAATGTTCCTTTTGACTTAGAAGGATACGTAAGGAAGGTAGATTATTACTGTGCTGAGCAAACTAATTGGATTGTGAACATTAAAAACTGTGCCTAAATTTTAGGAGAGCAGATTATTTCTGTTTTATGCTTAAGGGTAGGGTATATCTCTTCAGACACAATCTACCATTATTATTCTTTTATAAACTCCAGTCTTTGGTTCCCAAGCTCTTTGTGTCAGGTGAAATACCCTAGTGGTTTCTCAACTACATTTCCTAGTCAACATAGTTTGATGCTTACAAGAGCAAAGATTTCAGTTCAAAGTCCAATTTCCTATGTATCTTTTTGATTCCAGATTTGATCATATGTTTTTCCAATAACATTTTTTTTGAAGACCTCAGGAGCATGTTTTTGTTATTTTGTCTAGACTTTCCCTTTGTTTTTGGTGAGAACTTTTGACTGAATCATCTAAATCCCCATTATTGGAAAACTATTTCCCCACCATCATTTTTCTTCATCATTATTTCTCTTACTTTGTCTACTCCTTTTCCAAATCACTTTGATGAGTCTTCTTTCTTTTCCCGAGCTCTGATATGGACATACCCTGTATATCAATACCCTTGGCATCCAGTTTTATTTATCTATTTTTTTATCCCATGTGTTCTTCAATTCATTGGATCAAAGGATTATTTCTAATATGCTTGCCCTACTCATAGTATCTTATTAAATCTAATTATCTCAACTACTAAAACCCTTCAAATGATTTTTCAACAACTTAGAAAATGTTATGAAAACTTTACAGACTATAAGAATATATTTATAATATTTGCCTTGCTTCCATCCAATCTGACCTATTTCTGCTTTCCCCCCTTTCCACCTCAATTTCACTGTTACAGTCCTAGAATAAAAAGCTCATTTATTATTCATAATTTTTGCACTTGCTGCTTTTTCTGCTTGAAAGATTATCCCTTACATATTTACATTTTCACTTTGTCTAGGTCTTCACTAAACTATGTCTAACTCAAAAAGACTTTGCTTGACTGTTTCATCAAAATTTTCACTACATTGCACATAGTTCAATATGGTAATATAATTATGATGAATATTTGTGCATTGATGAGGTTTATATCTCCTTAGAGTGTAAAATTCATGAGTATTTTGTTATACATTTAACCATTACTTTATTTCCATTCCAGAAAGCTGTGGCTGGAGCACATTAAATGTTCAAAAATCTTGTTTTGAAAGAGAATGGATAAAAAGAAAACCTATTTATTTCTCTTAATATACAAATTAAACAGTTCTTCCATTAGGCCATTTGAATTTGTAAAAGCAATAAAACAATTGTTACTAGAAGCACAGCTTCAATGTCATTGCCTAATAATGATACAAGATCTGTTAAGGTCATTGTATTCTCTGTGATACATTAATTTGGAGCATTTGAGTACACAGGCAAAAGTGATAATTGAGACCTATCTAATCATGTTAATTTTGTAATTCCCTGCATGTTAATGAACTTACATTTCAATATGACATATAGTTTATTACAAAGGAATTATCCATACTTATTAATGAATACTGACTTAAATCATAGAAAACATGTATTTCATGAATGGCAATAACAAAACTAGTGAAAGCTGGTCTATAAAAATTTTACAAGTATTGATTTTCTTTGTCAAAATAGGTTTGGAAAAACTTGTTTTTATATTATCATAATGAATATTACCTCTTCCAATGAGGATATTGTAAGCAGACATCTGTGAATAAAGTATTGAATTTGCTTTGTTATTTTTCAAAAAATAAGTTAAGAAATATTGTATTTACTAATATATATGATAACACAAATTCATTATTTTCAGAATTTCCAATTTGAGATGTTACTCTTATACAAGTAATGAATTAGCAAATGCCACCATAAATAAGAAATTATGCATTGTGTTAATAACCTCTTTGACACTGGCAGTACATGGAAATTGATTTTTGTTTTTCTTTGTTAAATGAAGTTAATACATCCCCTTGGACTTCAGTGCAAAACTTGTCTCTATTAATAGATTTCACTCAAGTCACTCTGATTTTATAACTCCTGACAAACATTTATTTATTTTTGTTATCCTTTATTTCAATTCCCCTACGGTAATATAAAGTTGGTAGAGAGGGAATGAAATGATTTTAAACCACCCTTTTCTCTTCCCCTAATGTTGAGTAAGTTAGTTTATGTATGTAAACTAATAATAATAACATGTGATTAATCAAATATGGAAGAGCATTGAGAAATATAATGAAATAATGGGCAGAGGTAAGTGTAATTCTCAGTTTTGGAACCAAAGATTCTTATGTGATTTTTCTAAAACAGGTAATTAGATCATTCACACCTTGATTTGAAGAAGTATTACCTACTTCATCAATGTATTATTCTTTTGAAATAAATATTAGCTCAATGAAGTTTCACAAATAATTATTTCAGTGCAATGTATATTGTCCTCATAGTTGTCTTTCATGTGAAAAGGAATTGATTTAACTTCCTAATTTTCATGTAAAACCATTTTTTATTTTTCCTTACCCTGTAAAGTAAATTTCAGAGGACAAAATGGGACATGAGAATTCCAGCACTATTACTGAGATGGTCCTGTTGGGGTTTTCCAATCTCCCTAAGACTGAGATGCACCTCATCTTCCTCTTCTCACAGGTCTTCCTGGCAAATCTCTTGGCAACACAGCCATCATCTCTTTAGAGGCTCTTGATTTCTCTCTCCAGACACCCATGTATCCCTTGCTCTGTCACCTAGCATTTCTCAACATAATTTTTAGCACACAGTTTGTCCACAAGTTGCTCTTTAACTTCCTTGCAACCAGAAAAGTTGTATCTTATAATGCCTCCCTTGCCCAAATCTACGTCTCCTCATTCCTTGAGGCAACTGAATGCTTTCTGTTTGCAGTAATGGCTGTGGATCACTATGTGGCCATTTGTTACCCACTAGGATGCTTTCTTTTCATGAACTTATCTGTGTGTCTCATACTGGCTCTGGTGCCTGGGCCATCAGCTTCTTTTCCTCAGTGGTGCCTCTTTACTTCATAATCCTTCCACTCAGTTATCCTTATGTTATTGGCTATATTTTCAGTGAGTTGCCATTATACTTCACACGTTCTGTTCTGATACATTCCTGCAGGAAACCACAATGATGCAAGAGACCACTGCTGGAATAGTGTTACACCCCTTCCTCCCAATTATCCTTTCCTATATTTGCATTCTGGTAACTTTAATGAGAATAGACTCCATGGAGGACAGGTAAAAAGCTTTTTCCACCTGTACTTCCCACTTGATTGTTGTGATCATGTATTATGGGAAAGGATAGGTCGGGTTCATGAGACTCAAGTTACTCTACTCTGCAGAAGGAGAAAAACTCATCTCCTTGTTCTATTCAGTCATCATTTCAGTGCTTAATGTTTTCATCTACAGTCTGAGAAACAAGGATATGAAGAGGGCTGTGGGAAGATTCATGGGGAGAAAATAAAAAGCAAACATATCACATAGTAAAATCCTGAGATATTAAAGCCAATGATTCTTTCATTGTGTTTATATTCAAATTATATGAACCTAATATCTAAGACTTGAATTTTGGATTAAGTAGATTTTCAGATGAAGATGGTCATCACATTTTTTATAAATATGCCCCAAGTGTTTCCCATTCAGCTTTCTCCAATCTAAAAATTAAAATTTAAGGATATCAATTGACCAAGTGTTAAATTATTGCCAGATCAGCAAATACTTTGATAACTAAGCCAATCTAATATTATTGTCATGTTCTGCAGTCACTACATTTACAGTACTTTAGTATCTATTTTGATTTTTTTTTTTAGAAAATTTAAGTAAAAGTTGCTTTTAATAAATATAATTTTTATTTTCAAAAGATACTTAGATTATATAAATTGTTACATAAAAATATATAAGGGATTCCCATATGCCCCACTCCCCACACCTCCCACTTTTCCACTCATTAACAACTTCTTTCACTAGTGTGGTACATTCATTACAATTGATGAACAAATTTTGGAGCATTGTTGCTAAGCATGGACTATAGTTTACATTGTAGTTTACACTCTCTTCCACTCAATTCTGTGGCCTATGGCAGGATATATAATGGCCTGCGTCTGTCACTGTAATGTGATCCAGGTCAATTCCAAGTCCTGAAAATGTCCCCATATTACACCTCTTTTTCTCTCTCCCTGACTTCTGCATCTCCACATCATTGTTATAATTTCATCCATACCTAGAATCACAATAAATCTATAGTAGAATATAAGTCCACTCTAGCCCATATTTTATTCCCCAATCCTGAGGAATGTGGGATGGTGATGCTCACTGTACCTCTAATTGAGAGGGACCTTCTATCCCATATGGCTGATGGAAGGGACTCTCTTGCTTGCAGTTGTAGACTCTCTCGGGTACTTGGTGTGATGGTTGTACATTCTCAACTCCCGGTCAGCTGTCCTGGGTGAGTCCAATGAATTTGAGAGTAGGTGCCACAACTCCGCTGAGGCTCAGGGCCAGCTGGCACATGGACATCCCAGAGATTAAGTCTCCTGGACATACACCTAGCAATTCAAGCACCAACTATAGGTTCAAACAAAAGGGGCAGAAGAGGTATGTGTAGGAGAGTCACATCTGAGTACAACTCTGCAACTCTCAGGAGCACAAACTCTAAAGTAGGGCCCACTGGCAAGGCACCAAATTCTGGAGCTATCCACCATGACCACAGGACCTCCACTCTTTGGAGTACTGTCCACTTTGGCTGGCTATGAAATCCTGCTGAGACGTGCATAAGTGTTAACTCTGGCATGACCTTCTGACTCACTTTGAAGTCTCTTAGCCATATACATTCATTTGTCTTTACCTTTCCCCCCTTTTATTCAAGGTCTTTTTCTAGTTGTATCACCAGCACGTGCTTGGCAGTAATCCTTTGGTGCCACAGAGGCTCATCCCTGGGAGTCATGTCTCTCCCTGGGGGGAAGGTAATGCATCAACATGCTGATTTTGGCTTAGAGAGAGGCCATGTTTGAGCAAAATGGAGGCTCTCAGGAGGTAACTATTAGGCACTGTACAACACCAGGCCAAGTTGCAGATTCAAAAACAAAAGGTTTATAAGCATAATCATCAATATCAAGTGCCCATCAATGGACCATCCTTGTTCACTAGTCATTGCCCCTGTACTTGGGGGATTGTTGGTCTTCCATTAGAGACTGTGACAGAGCTCCCCAGGGGATTCAACAATCCTTTGGCTCTTGTGTGAATCTCTGTCTACTGTGGCAATAACGCATGAACATTTGAACATATTTATATACCTTATATGTATGCCCATGTGAACTTCCTTCCATGTGACCCCATCACTGACACCTCACACCACTGATCCTCCCCACCATAGTTGCAAAACTTCTGTATACCAAAATTTCTTCAAAAATTAAGCCAAGAATGTTGCCAAATTCAATTAATAGGAAAATGAAATATTAATGATAGCTTTAAACATAATAAAATGCATAATGATTTATAAAAACAAAAACTAAAATAAAGTTAAAAAATGGGGTATAAAAAATGAAATATATTAAAAATTTTAGTTGTTTTGCTTTTCATCACTGTAATATCTGTTGTCTTGTATGTACAGTGACATTTTCTCCCACTTCTTCCCCAGTGTCTTATTTATTTATTTATTTATCTATTTATTTTTGCCTTCAAAGGAGTTTTAGGTCACAGTAAGGTTACATACAGAAAACAGGGGACTCCCATATACCCAACCTCTTTTCCCTTTTCCTCTTTCCCTATTAATAATGATTTTACATGTGGATTGTACATTTGTTACAACTGATGTACACATATTGAAACATAGCTACTAATCATGATCAACAGTTTACATTATGGTTTACCTTTTAGACCATACACTTTTATAAAATTTTGATGAAATTTTGCATGGCCTATATCCACCATTTCAAGATCATGCATAATACTTCCATTGCTCTCTAAATACTCCCTCTTCCATCTATTCTATTCCTCCTTCCACTTCCCCTCGGGGTCCACTTAGACCACCATGATTCACTCTTGAAGGACAAAGTTCATACATATTTGCTACAATGCTGAAGGCTTGACACACTAGTCTGCATTCCCCTATTGGGAGCTGCCCATGCTCTCAAGGGACACTATCCCCTCTGTTTGAGAACATTTTGGGCCTCACCAGCATGGGAGTCCAACTCCTTTCCACTCATTATGTGGGTCTCCCTCCACTGATACAGCACACTATGACAAAATGATCACTCGCACATACTTTTAAAGACTGCCCCAGATGTGCCCTGACCAAAATGCCTCCCTGTCCTACACCCTAAACAGTTAACCCTTCCTTGTCATATTGCCAAAAGGGTTTTCTCATCAATGTAGTTTCAATTATGTACCCTACAGTCCCCAGTGTTCACCTTTTCCTTCCCCCAACAATCCCCCCAATTGAATGGGCCATCCATCCCATCCTCCCCACCCTACCCCTGTCAAGCTTGCATCACCCAACCCAAAAGTATCCAAAAACTCCTGTCAAATCCCTTCACTACCCAACTACACACTTATACCTTATCATAGTTTTTACCCATATGGGTGTTGGCTCCTTTTCCCTTTCTATTTCCTGTAAACCTATCTTCCAGTCTCTCTCTGAGTCACCTAGAATTTCTTAATTCATATCTGAAAGGTCATGTAATATTTGGCCTTCAATGCCTGGATTACTTCACTCAACACAAGGTCCTCAAGATTCACCCATGTTATCCCAAGTGTTAGTACTCTATCCCTTCTTACAGTTGAGTAATATTCCATTGTATATCTATACCACATTTTGTTTGTACATTCATGTGTTGATGGGCATTTGGGTTGATTCCAACTTTTGGCAATAGTGAATAATGCTTCTATGAACCTTTGTGTGCATATATCTCTTCCTGTCCTTGCTTTCAGTTCTTCTGGGTATATACCCAGTAGTGGAATTGCTGGGTCATATGGCAGATCTATAGTTAGATTTTGAGGAACTATCAGACTGTCCTCCACAATGGCTGGACCATTCTACATCCACACTAGCAGTGGATGAGTGTTCCCATTCCTTCTCATCCTACCCAACACTTATACTCCTCTGTTTTTTAATGGCTGCCAATCTAATGGGTGTAAGATGGTATCTTTTTTTAGTTTTGATTTGCATTACCCTAATAGCTAGTGATGTTGAGCAGATTTTCATGTGCTTTTCAGCCATTGGTGTTTCTTCTTTGGAGAAGTGTCTGTTCAAATCTCTTGCCCAATTTTTAAATGCATTTTTGTCTTTTTATTTTTGAGATATAGGATATCTTTATGCATGCAGGATATTAGGCTCTTTTAAAATATGTGGTTACCAAATATTTCTCCCATTGGTTAGGCTGTCTTTTCACTTTCTTGACAAAATCCTTTGAGGTGGAAAAAGTTTTAACTTTGAGGAGGTCCCATTTATCTATTTTTTACTTTTGCTGCTTTTGTTTTCGGTATGGAATTCATGAAGTCATTTCCTATGACCAGATCCTGTAGATGATTCCCTACATTATCTTCCAAGGTCTTTATGGTCTTGGCTCTGATATTTAGATCTTTGATCCATCTTGAGTTGATTTTTGTATAAGGTGTGAGATGATGTTCTTCTCTCATTCTCTTCAATATGGAAATCGAGTTCTCCAATCACCATTTGTTGAAGAGGCCATTCTATCCCAGTTGAAGGGGCTTGGAGTCCTTGTCAAATATCAAATGACTGTATATATGAGGATCTATATCAGAACTCTCAATTCAGTTCCATTGGTCAGTATGTCTATCCTTGTGACAATACCATGCATTTTTGAACACTGTAGCTTTGTAGAATATTATAAAGTCAGGTAGTGTGATTCCTGTGATTTCATTTTTTTCTTTTTCAATGTATACTTTGGCTATTTGGGGCCTCTTGCCCTTCCAAATAATTTCATAGCTTCCCCTATTCAGTAAAAAGTGCTGTGTTGATTTTTACTGGGATTGAATTAAGGCTGTATATTGTTTTGGGTAGAATAGACATCTTAATGATATTTAGTCTTCCTATCCATGAGCAGGGAATATTCTTCCATTTATTTAAGTCTTCTTTGATTTCTTTTAACAGTACTGTGCAGTTTTCTGTGTATAACTCATTAACATCTTTAGTTAAACTAATACTAGGTATTTGATACTTTTAGTTACTATTGTAAATCATATTTTCTTGATTTTTTTCAGATTGCTCATTATTGGTGTACAGAAATGCTACTGATTTTTGCACATTCATCTTATAACTTCTGACTTTACTGAACTCATGTATACATTCTAGAAGCTTTTTTGTAGAATTCTCAGGATTTTCTATGTATAGGATCAAGTCCTCTGCAAATAGTGAGGTTTGTACTTCTTCCTATCCAATTTGGATGCCTTTTATATCTTTTTCTTGCCTCAGTGCTCAAGCAAGTACTTCTAAGACAATATTAAATAGGAATGGTGATAGTGGACATCCTTTTCTTGTTCCCAATCTTAGAGGGAAAGCTTTTAGGATTTCACCATTGAAGTTGATGTTAGCTGTGGGTTTTTCATATATACCCCAAATAATTTCAGAAAGTTTCTTTCTGTTCATATCCTTTGCAGTGTTTTTATCAGGAAAGTGTGCTGAATTTTGTCGAATGCTTTTTCTGCATCTATAAAGATGATCATGTGATTTTTTTCCTTTGATCTGTTTATGTGGCGTATTACATTGATTGATTTTCTTACGTTGAATCATCCTTTCATACTCGGGATGAAACCCACTTGGTCATGATGTATAATTCCTTTGATGTTTTGTTGAATATGATTAACAAGTATTTTGTTGAGGATTTTAGCATCTAGGTTTATTAGAGAGATTGATCTGTAATTGTCCTTTCTTGTGGCATCTTTGTTTGGCTTTGGTATTATTGTAATATTGGCATCATAGAATGAGTTAGGCAATGTTCCTGCTACTTCAATTTTTTGGAAGACTTTAAGCAGGATTGGTCTTAGGTTTTTCCAGAATGTTTGGTAGAATTTATCTGTGAAACCATGTGGTCCTGCACTCTTCTTAGATGGGAGGTTTTTGATGACTGAGTCTATCTCTTTACTTGTGTTTGTTCTCTGGATTTCATCAATTTCTTCTTTCATCAGTGTAGGCTGCTTGTTTGTTTCTAGTAATTTGTCCATTTCCTCTTAATTATTTTCTTGTTGGCATATAATTTTTCAAAGTATCTTCCTATGATGCTCTTTATATACCTTTCCTTATTTCTTATTTCATATATTTACACCTTCTCAATGTTTTTCTTCATTATTCTAGCTAAGGGTTTGCCAATTTTATTGATCTTATCAAAGAACCAATGTATTAGTCAGCCAAAGGAGTGCTAACGCAAAATACCAAAAATCCATTGTCTTTTATAAAGGGTATTTATTTGGGGTAGAAGCCTACAGTGACAAAGCCAAAAATCATAAGTTTCTTCCTTTACCAAAGTCTTTTGCCACATGTTGGAGCAAGACAGCTGCTGACATTTGCCAGAGTTCAGGCTTCTTGGGTTCCTTGTTTACTGGGGCACAATTTCTCTGGAGGCTTAGCTCATCTGTTTCCTCCACAAGGTTAGCTCTAGATAATGAGGCTTTCTAGGCTTTGCCTCTCTCTGCAAGGCCAGGTGTGAACTGTCAGTTGAACAGCTCATGTCTTTTCCTGGGACCTTCTCTCCTTCCTCATGACCAAGCTCCTCTCTATGTTGACTTCTCAGGGCTCCAGCTCAAAACTCGGCATTAGAACTTCAACTCAAAACAAGCCAACTCTGTCCTTTGCCATTGCCTTTTATCTTTAAGAACACAACCACCAAGGGGCAGACCTCAATGCCCTACTGATGTGGCCCAATCAAATCCCTAATTATAACTTAATCATGCCCAGGTGAACAGACAAGTTTACAAGCATAATCCAATACCTATATTTGGAATTCATATTTATATCAAACTGCCAAACTGGTACAACCAGCTTTTTGTTTTGTTTATTTTTTCTACTGCTTTTCAATTTTTATTTCATTTATTTCTGTTCTAATCTTTGTTATTTCCTTATTTCTACTTCCTTGGGGGCATAGTTTGTTTTTATTTTTTCTAATTACTCCAGGTATGCAGTTAAGTCTTCATTTTTAGCTCTTTTTTGATCTATGCATTTATGGCTATGAATTTCCCTCTCATTACAGCTTTTGCTGCATTCCACAGGTTTTGATATGATGTGTTGTCATTTTCATTCGTTTCAAGGTAGTTATTGATTTCTTTTGAGAATTCTTCCTTAACCTGTTGTTTGTCTAAAAGTGTGTTGTTTAACTTCCATATCTTTGTGCCTAATCTGGTTCTCTGGCCCTTACTGATTTCCATCATTACTTTCCATGATTTCAATATTTCTGAGTTCATTGAGAATTTTTGTGTAGCCTAGCATGTGGTCTATCTTTGAGAATGATCCATGTACACTAGAGAAGAATGTATATCCCGCTGTTTTTGGTTGTAGTGTTCTGTATATATCTATTAGATCCAGGTCCTCTAATGTATTATCCAGAGTCTTTGTTTCTTTATTGATTCTCTGTCAAGATGTTCTCTCTAATGGTGATAATGGTGTATTAATGTCCCCCACTTTAATTGTAGAGAGATCTATTTCTCCACTTAGTTTTTCCAGTGTTTGCTTCATGTATTTTGAGGCACCCTCCCTGGTTAGGTGCATAAATGTTTATGATTGTTCTTTCTTTTAGAAAAATTACCCCTTTTACTAATATAAAGTGTCCTTCTTTTTCTCTCAATGGCTTTGCATTTAAAGTCAATTTTCTCTGATATTAATATAGTTACTCCTGTTCTTTCTTGGTTATTGTTTACTTGTAAGATTGTTTTCCTGCCATTCACTTTCAGCCTCCTTGAATCTATGGTTCTGAGGTGGGTTTCTTGTAGACATCATAGAGATGGGTCATATCTCCTTATCCATTCTGCCAATCTGTGTCTCTTGACTGGTGAGTTTAATCCATTAACATTCAGTGCTATTACTCTCAAGGAATTACTTACATTAGCCATATTCTATTTGGCTTTATGTATGTCATGTTTTTTATTTTGTTTTGGTCATTTTATTTGTTCTTATACATTCTTCCAACTCTCTGTTTCCTGTTTTTTCCTTTCAACCTGCATAACTCTCTTTAGTCTTTCTTGAAGGGTAGGTTTCTTATTGGCATACTCTCTTACTTTCTGTTTATCTATGAATATTTTGAACTCTCTATCATTTTTGAATGCCAGGATTGCTGGATAGAGAATTCTTGGCTGGAAGCTTTTTTTTTTTTTTCTTTTAGTTCCTTAACACTGTCATAACACTGCCTTCTTGCTTTCATGGTTTCAGATGAGAAATCATCAATTCATCTTTTTGAGTTTCCCTTGTATGTGATGGTTCCCTTTCTCTTGCATCCTTCAGTATTTTCTCTTTGTCTTGAGCATTAGACTGCTTAACAAGTATATGTCTTGGAGTACGCATGCTGGGATTTATACTGTTTGGGGTGCACAGTGATTCCTGTTTATGTACATCCATCTCGCTCAATAAGATTGGGAAGTTTTCAGCCTTTATCTCCTCCAACACTCCTTCTGTCCCCTTTCCCTTCTCTTCTCCCTCTGGGATGCCAATAATATGTACATTTGTGCATTTTTGTGTTGTCATTCAAATCCCTAATTCTCTGCTGGACTTTTTCAATCTTTTTATCTATCTGTTCTACTCTCTGTTTGATTTCTGATGTAGTGTCTCCCACATCAATAATTCTTTCCTCTACCTGTTCCAATCTGCTGTTAAGTGATTTCAATATATATATATTTTTTATTTCTTGGATTTTGTCATTCAACACCATCATATCTGTTATTTTTCTATGTATGTTTACAGTTTCTTCAGTATGTTCTCCAAGTGTCTTTTTAATATCCTTAATCTTTTCTTTCACTTCTTTAAGTTGGTCCATGATATTTGTTTGGACAGCTTTGATTAATTGTTTGGTGTTCTGGAACTCTTCCTTGGTTTTGGATTGTTCATTGGACTGAGCCATGTCTTGCTGTTTCTTGGTCTTGTTTGTAATTTTTTGTTACTGTCTGGTCAACTTTTGGTCTTGATTAGTTTATTCAGTTGATTAGCTTCTCTCTCTAGGGTTTTATTTAGAAGTTGTTTTTGCATGTGTTAAATTTTCTCCTTGACTCTTTGTTCTTCTTGTCCTGTTTCCTTGATCATTTCTATATTTCCATGAGAAATTTATCTCTTTTTCCAGCTCTCTCCAGATCTATGACCTGAAGCCTCCTGCTCTGTGGGTTCCCTGAACAGCTCACTCAGGCAGGATCTTGCCCTCACTCAGCCATTTTATCTTTAGAGAGTGGCGCATCCACACTTAAGCCAATGCCATCTTGACCAGATCCCTAGAAGTTTCTTAATATAGGCTTTCAGGGCTAAGAATAGTTCAAAATGGAGGCATCACCAAGACAAAGCTTTTTCCCAAAGCTGTAACACTCTTATGCTGGTAGTCAGTGGAGCCTTGCCACTGACTTCCTATTTTGATCATTTTAAATCCTTCTAATTTTGATAAGGTGGCCATCCCTAGTCCACCAATCAGCTCTGACTTTAGGGATGTCAACCAGAAGATGTTGTATTCAGCATTTTCCAAGGATGAAAGGAGAGAATAGCAATGGGAATTCTGAAATGCATACATTTTACAGAGAAAATATATTTTTTATTTTACTAATGAGAATTTTGTGCGAGTGTAGAACCCAGTTATCAATTTTTTTTCATTTAATATGATTAAATTAATATTCTTCTTTCTGCTAAGTAGTTTTTGTAAGGGGGTATGATATTTTAAATTTAAAGAACCTCTTCTTAACTATTTAAACTCCAGCTATTTACATATGGAAGGTAGACTACATGAGTGAATGATAGCAATTATTTCTTATAATTACATCTGTACTTATTTAAATATATTGGTTGCTTTGTATTTGCAGCTGTGGTTTATCAAGGGGTTGTATAGTAATGAATTCAATATTGATGATTTTGGAGGCAAGATACAGAGTTATTTCCTTGTAACCCACATTGTAAGTGTATTTTCTTGAGCAAATAACCTAACTGTACTGTACTTCAATGTTTCCATCTGAAAAAATCAGAAATTTTAATATATATGTTGTTGAAAAGATGAAATACATGTAATCACCATGAAACATAGGAAAGGCTTAATAAATACTAGATGCTATCATTTTCCACATGCTATTTAATTGATAATAAAGAATTTTGTGATGAGGTTTACAACTTTATAGAAAGAAAAGAAATATGTAGCAATTCCACTAAAGGAACAAATTTCCACAACTGTTTGCTAATTTCTATTGAATTTATTTGCCAATGGAAGAAGAAATTTATATTTCTAAGGTCATGTAGCATACTCTTAGAACAATTGAGAGGAAATCAAGTTACCAAAATATAGGGTAGACTATCTAAATTATTCTCACTTAATATCTAAGGACAACCTTGTATCTACCTGTACCTGGAGGGATGAATACAGCTCACTTTTTTGTGGGAGAACTCTAATATCATTGGGAAAAAAATATAATGTCAAAATATCCAAGAGTCACAATGTGTTCCTCTGTCTTAAATGTTTATTATATTCTGACATGTGGTTTCATGTTAGAAAATATAAAATGCAATATCCTCTTAATATGGAGGGATGCAGTAGGTGCCTGATTTGTAATATATTTGCAAGGCCTAGTTCTTCATTACAACCTTGGGCAAATATATAAGAGTGACTTCCTACACCTCAATTTGTGTGTTAATTCTTTAGTGACTCTATCTAGTTGATTTTCCATAAAGCTACACTATCTTTGTGATCCAAAATGCTGTAATCATACAAATTTTAACAAATCATACTACATTCTTCTTTCTGAATCACTGCTCTAGCCATCTAAACATCCTGAAGCAATGGTTTGTACAATAAAGAGCAATGTTTGGGAAATCAGAAAGCCTGAATCAAATTGCAGCTTAACCCCAAATTTATAAACATTTGGCAATCATTTTATTTACCATGAAACTGAGGGCTAGATTTACTTAAATCATTGAAAATTAATCTTCTGTGATTCTAATTCATTTTTTTAACTTACCCAATAATCAAAAAGGAATGCAAGAATGCCCTGTGAGATTGTAGTAAGAATGAAATGAATTTAGAAGCAACATATATGCACTACAACCAATGTATTTTTTTCATATATTTTTAAAATATTAATGAGATATTCACAAATTGTTTTCAAATAGAATCAGGTAAATTACTTGTGAACCAGTAACTATGGTTAAATGTAAATTAATAGTAACACTGAAAAAATTTCATTTTTTCAGAGAGACCTTCCAGTCTTCCACATACCTCCAATATCATCCTAAAGTCAATGGTTAGCTACTTCAAAATTAAAACTCCCTTTGAGCAAAAATGTTTATTTTCTAGCAATTACTATTGTTTGTTATGCTTTCAAATTCATATAGGAAATTCAAAGTATATTAGTTTAATGTATTATATTATATTGTGTGTTCAAAACTTTAGGAAACAAGGGAGTGGATGTGGCGCATGTGGTTGAGCACCTGTTCCCACAGGGAGGTTCCAGGTTCATTTCTGGTGTCTCCTAAAAAGAAAACAAAAGCAAACAACATGCATAATT
>JAQZBX010010858.1:0-43648 GCA_029593785.1 Cabassous unicinctus
TATATAGTGATAAGATTGAGGTAGAGTTTTTGCTGTTGTCATTATTCTTGTCATTTGTGTTGCCATAAAAAAACTTAGTTAATCTGTGAATTGCTCACTATTAGCCAGGCACCATGCTAAATACACATCATGAGTAATCTGAAAAATAAGTTTCCATTAAATTTATAAATAAAATCGCAAAGAAGTCTCAACTTTGCCCTAAAATTCAAAATATTTACCTACTTCATTAACTTTCTGGCTTTCAAAGGTGAATATTCAAACCTCTCCTGTATTCTCAATCTTTAAACAACCCCTTTCTCATCTTCACTCACAGATGCTCTCCTTGCTTCTATTTGCACTGAGAGAACAGAAGCAGTCAGAACAGTACCTACAAGTGTCATATCTTCTGTGCCTTAGCTAGTAATATCTCCTGCTTTTGTTGATGAACAAACAATGCTTCTATCATTTCTATTCACTCTCCAGGGCTATCCCTCTGAAAACTTCTCCATTTCTCATCTATCAACAATATTCTCTTTGTATTAATTATTCCCTTGAACAAATTAACATCTGAAATATCTCAGAACAAAAAAAAATAATGATAAATGACTATCCAAGTTTTCCATCTACCTCAGGATCTAACATTGGTTAAGCTACCAATTGGTCTCAACATTGAATTTAGGCTTAGTTAATGAACAGCTTTCCAGCTCTGGGGCCTAAACTTCCTCAGAGCCCAAACCCATTTCTGTAGCTGCCACCCAAATCAACCTCACACTGCACACAAACCCACAGATGATTTCAAATGATGTTAAACATACCTACCACTCTCATATCTCCAGTCCCTCTTCCTTTCTCACATGTTTGCTTTACACTAAACAATCCTGACTCCCCTGGAAAATCTGTTAACCACTAGCCATGGGCCACAATAAAGACAGAAGTCCACAGTCTATTCTTGTTTTGCTTGTGTGCTCCCCACGTGCTGGTTGAGCCACCAGTGTCAATAGCATCTCTGTTTACTCCTCATGTGACTCTTCTATCTCTGGGCCTTGTGAGTAAAAAACTGTCTGTCTCATGTATTATGGCTTCAGACTCTCATTGTGTCTCACCTGACCTCCAACCAGACCCAAATTTCTAATGAAACTTAACCGATTTGAAACAAAACCCCACTGATATATACCCTTCCAGGTATTGTCTCATTCTTCTGCTCCCCTTTAAAAAATGCAAACTGAAACTTCATTTATACCTTACTCACCTTGCCCCCTCCCTCTCACTACATTGTCCCCTTTAAATGTAATCCAAGAAAATTCATTGAAATTGCTCTTATTAACATCAAAATGTTCTGGATGTTGTCAAATTCAATGGTTAAAAGGCAGTTTTCATTTTAATTCAAATATAAACTGCATTCATCCCAAATGATTATGCTTATCTTATTTTTTTTTAGTGGTATAACTTTTTGTTTATTATTTTTTAAGAAACTTATATTACATAAAAGTTAAATAAAAATATAAGGGAGTTCTCTCTGCCTAGAGGGTCCTGCACCAAAACTTGGTGTGTATTTCCATCTTTAGCTCCCATTTCTCAGCAAGCTCTGTTCTTTGCTTCACTTCCTAAATAAATTCATATATAGATATGATTCCTTCAATAAAGATCACAACAGCATTTTTGCAGAAATTGAAAATCCAATAATCAAATTTATTTGGAAGTTTAAAAGACCTCAAATAGCCAAAAATACCTTAAAAAATAAAAACAAAGTTAGAGGACTCATACTTCTTGACTTTAAAGTATATTACTTAGTAACAGTGGTAAAAACAGCATGGTACTAGCATAAGGACAGAGAGATTGACAAATGGAACCGAGTCAAGAACTCAGAAATTGACCCTCACATATAAAGTCAAGTGAATTTTGAAAAGGCTTTCAAGTCAACCAAGCTGGGCCAGAAGAGTCTATTCAACAAATTGTGCTGGGAAGACTGGATAGCCATATCAAAACAAAAGAAAGAAGACCCATATCTCACACCTTATACAAAAATTAACTCAAAATGAATGAAGAACCTAAATATAAAGACAACAATCATAAAACTCCTAGAAGAAAATGTAGGATAATATCTTCAATATTTTGTGGTAGAAAGTAGTCTCTTAAATCTAACACCAAAGCATGATCAACAACAACAACAACAACAACAAAAAGAATAATGGGACCTCCTCAAAATTCAAAACTTTTGCACCTCAAAGGGTTTTCTCCAAATGGTGAAAAGGCAGCCCACTGAATGGGAGAAAATATTTGGCAATCAAATATCTGAAAAGGGTTTATTATCCATAATATATAACGAGATCATACAACTCGACAATAAAAGACAAGCAATTCAAAAAATGGACAAAAGTCTTGAGAAGACAACTGTCCAAAGAATAAATACAAATGGCAAAGAAACACATCGAAAATGTCCAACATCACTAGCGATTAGGGAGATGCAAATCAAAACTACAATGAGATAGCATTTCACACTTATTAGACTGGACACTATTATAAAGTCAGAACCTGTAAATGTTGGGGAGGATGTGGAGAGATAGGAACTCTTATTCACTGGTGTTGGCAATGGAGAGTAGTACCACCACTGCAGAAGACTGTTTGGCAGTCCCTAAGGAAGTAGAATATAGACTCACCATGGGAACCTTCAATACCATTGCTAGGTATATACCCAGAAGAACTGAGAGTAGTGACACAAATAGACATCTGCACACTGATGTTCATAGCAGCATTATTCATGATAGCCAAAAGTTGGAAACAACACAGATGTCTATCAACTGATGAATGGATAAACAAATTGTGGAGTATACACACAATGGGATATTATGAAGCAGTAAGAAAAAATGAAGTTGTGAAACATATCACGACATGGATGAACCTAGAAGACATTATGTTGAGTGAAGAAAGACAGACACAAAAGGACAAATACTGTATGATTGCCCTATTATGAGCTAAATATATTATGTGAAATATAAAAATATTATGTGAAATAGGAATATGTGTAAAATTGCATACAAATGACCATTTTTCTTTGAAGCTGAAAAAAATGTAGATTAATACTACGAAATTTTAATATCGCACACACACAAATATGTACTAAGTGAAGGAGACCAGAAAGAGAGTACTATATATTTTATGCTTCCATTTCTATAAAATGTAAATATGAATTAATTTATAAAGGTGAAATTAGATTAGTGATTATGTAGGGCTGGAGAAGGAATGTTAAAGGGGTAAAGTCTTTCTTTTTGCATTAATGAAATTGTTTAAAAATTTTTGACATGATGAATGTACAATATTGTGACTATACTTAAAGCCATTAATTATACACTTTGGATAGGTCATATGGTATGTGAATATATCTCAATAAAATTGCTTAATAAACAAATAAATAAATATGCATAAATAGCAAGAAATTGCAGCTCTTTACATCAAGGAAAACAGAGAGAGACAGAGAGGTGGAGAATTTTCTTGTTTGATTGTCTACTTTTAGTTTATTATCACTGAAATAATGAAAATGCTCTAATAATGATTGAAGTGATGAATGCACAACTATGTGATTATACTAAATACTACTGATTGTACACTTAGGATGAATTGTATGTTTTTTTAATATGTATCAATAAAATTGATTGTTTAAAAAATTTTATGTAAGACCAAATTTTAAATTTCTTTATTTCAGTTCAAATGAATATGCTTTTCACCCGAGAAATCAGTTGTTACTACAGTTCAAATCATCTGTGTTACACTCCCACTTAAGATGATTTCTTTACCATTAAACTAGCTGATTCGTTATATATATATGAAACAATTTTGGAGGCATCAAAGATGAAAATTTTAATATATATTTGGAGTGACTATATCCCCCACCCCTCCACCTACACCTCTTTCCCCCATTAACAACATCTTTCATTAGTGTGGGTATATTAGTTAAAATTGTTGAACACATATTGAACCATTGTTATTAACCATGGTCTACAGTTTACATTATAGTTCACACTTTGCACCACACAATTTTATAGATTTTGACAAAATGTATAATATTCTGTATTCATCATTGCAATGTCAAACAGTACAATTTCAATGTCCCAAAAATACCTAATGTGCCTTCCCCCAGAAACTCTGGTGACCACTGCCTTTATATCAATAATACAAGTTCATCTTTTGCTATAATAATAATGTTACTTTAGTCCATAATTGCATTCCCCACTTATGTTTGTTCATTCCTCAATCCTGAGGATTTTGGGAGGTGATGCCTACTCTGCTTCTGATTGAGAGTAGACCTAGATGCCAAGGGGCAGTTGGACAGAACTGTCTTGTTTGCAGTTGTATACAGTCTCTCTTTTTTGGGGATGGGCATTCTCTATCATCATCCTTTTTTAGTTTTCCTGGACAAGCCCAATGAACTGGAGAGTAGGTGTTGCAACCTTGCTGAGATTCAGGGCTCAACTGGCATAGGAACATACTGAAGATTTAAGTCTCTGGGACAGATATTTAATGATTATAGTGCTAATTATAGCTTCAAATAAAAGGGACAGAAGAACCATGTGTAGGGAAATTATAAATGAATCTAACTTTCTTACATTAGGGAGCATATATTGCAAAGTAAGACTCACTGACAAGGTGCCAAATTCCTGATTGCCTTTCCTGCTTATAGTGTATAGATATCACCAGATCCCTCAGGATCTGGAAACACTGTTTATCGTGGCAGCCAGTAAGATCCTGCTGAGATGTGCCTAAGTATAACCTCTGGAATAATCTCCTGACTCACTTTGAAATCTCTTATCCATAAAATCTTATTTTTATTTAATATTTCTCCCTGTTGATCAAAGTCTTTTTCCAAATTCATGGCTAGTTGGTGCTTGGTAATAATCCATTGGTGCCAAGAAGACGCATCCCTGGAAATCATGTCCTGCGCTGGGGGAAGGTAGTGTGTTTATATGCTGAGTTTAGCTTAAAGGGAGGCCACATTTGAGCATCTAGGAGGCTTTCAGGAGGTAACTCTTAGGCAATATATAATACTAGGCTAAGTTTTATTTTCACAGTTGCAAGGTTCATTAAGTATAACCATCAATATCAAAGGCATGGCATAATTGTGTGTCATACTTCACTAGGCACTGCTCATGTGCTTGGGGGATTCTTGTCACTCTATTAGAGAATGAAGCAGCACTTCCCAAAGTGGAAATTCAATATTCTTATGGTTATTGTGTGGGTTTCTACCCACCAAGACAAAGCTCCATGACCACTTGAACTTATTCATTAGTCATAAGATACATGTCCCATGTGCACCCCTTCCCACATATCCTTCGATCACTGGCACCCCACACCAGTTATCCTCCCTGCAACAGTTGTGAAAATGCTCTTCTTATTTGAAAATGTCCTTCACTTGTGTTTGAGATTTCAGCTAGTCATATCTCATCAGACTCAGCATGGTATGTCATGTGCTTTTCAACTCATCCTATCTGCCTCAAGGCTCAGACACAACCCATTTATCTTACATAAATCATGCTAACTGATTCTGTATTTAAGTATTCTTTCTATTCTGAAGAATTCCAATTTACTTACTGACATGTCACGTGCCCATATAAAGGGTATCTCAAATTGATTTTGCCAGCATCTGAATTTTTTATTCCTCCCATTCAAACCTGCCACTCTAGCAAGTGTTCAAAATTTCAGGAATTAAAAATTATATTATTTTCTAATCACTTGTACCTAATCCACTGGGTTAAACTTCATTCCATCTTCTCTGAAAGTATACAGCCAATCCAAGGGATATATCCTCTACTACCAAGAATCTCCCTCTACTACTCAACCTACTCAAACTCATTTTCATTTTTCATCTTTTATGCCCCCCAAATTGTTTTCCTGTGTTTATCTTTGCTATATACTATATTCTCCACAATATAGGCATATTAATCACTTTATAAGTAATCTTTTAAAAAATTAAATTTCACCATGGCAAATCTCTTTTGAAAACTCTCCAAGGGCTTCTTATTTTACCCAGAACAAAACCTATAGCTCCTCTAAGTCCTTTAGTGTGATCACACAGAACTGGAAAATGTGAAGCTCTTTCCTGTGTTGGATTATTGCTTCATACAGCACCCAACACTGATTTTATAGTAACAAAGAAGTTAGCACTGTGGTTCTTTCTCTTGCAAAATATTAAATAGTCCATTCTTTTTCAATAGATGCACAATCCTCAGTCATTCATACACTCATGGCCAAGTTAATTAAATCCACCCAGTATTTATTGTTTCTTAGTATATCACAATAATCAACACAGGAGATGAAAAATGTTCATAGAGCTTACAGTCTGTTTAGTGCAACTACAATAATAAATATAATACATCATTCAAATTGTGTGATTTCTTCTCCTTGTCACGAGTGATCTATTATTGCTATAACTTCCTGTTACAAAATGGATCACAGATTTTTGGCAACAAATACTTGGTAGCTTTGAAGAATTCTTTGTTTGCTTTTTGTTTTTTTAGAGTAAAAGGATATGCTGTGTACTCTAATATCTGTCCCCCACCATCAAAAAGCAAGAACCAAGAACAAATGAATTACTGTAGTTTACTTGTTAATGGATAAATTTTGATAAACAAAAATGTCTGCACAGCTCATGAAATATCTTCCCCCTACCCACACTCTGGAGCAAGAATCTATATAGAATGAACATTCTTGTTTGCCATTAATTAGTATTCTTAATAGCTGAATTTCATTATACAATTTCATTCTTTAATGAAACAGGACACCTGTGTGAGGTTCTTTGAGAAAATATTCTTGGTGGAAGACCTCTCCATCACTTGGATGGTAGACCTCTAAGCAGCACTTGTTGCTACTTTCTGAGCAGATGAGCATCATGTGAATATCTTTTTAAATGCTCCCATGACATTCTTGTTTCTGAGGCTGTAGATCAGAGGATTCAGCATAGGTGTGACGATGGTATAGAATACTAACACTATCTTGTCCTTCTCAGGGGTGTGGAATGACTGCGGCAGAACACAATTATAGAAAGCAGCTCCATAAAAAATACTGACTAGAGTCAAGTGAGAGGAGCATGCAGTAAAGGCCTTTTTCCAACCTTCGGCAGAGCGCATGCGGTTGACAGTTAACAAGATGAGAGAGTAGGAGGTTGAGATGATAGATATGGGTATGAGCAACATGAGTCCACAGCAGATATACATCAGGGTTTCATACAAGAATATGTCTGCACAGGCCAATTTGAGAACTGCAGGAATTTCACAGAAAAAATGGTTGATATTGTGGGAGCCACAGTAGGGGACATTCATGGTGATGGGGGTGAGAAGAAATCCATCTAGGGAGCCTCCAAACGAGGCACCAGCAGCCAGCAGAAAACACATTTTGTGGTTCATCAGGTCTGGATACCAAAGAGGGTTACAGACAGCCACATAGTGGTCATAGGCCATGAGTCCCAGAATAAAGAATGCTGAGCCAATCATGGTCAAGTAGAGAAACATCTGGATACCACAGGCCACAAAGGATATGTTCTTTTCTTCAGATACCATGTCAACCAGGAGCTTTGTGACAGTGGTACAAATAAAAAGGGTGTCCATGATGGACAACTGGCTGAGCAAGAAGTACATGGGAGTGTGAAGGCGGGAGTCCACCTGAATCAAAATTATCATGACCAAATTTGCAATTAAAGCCACCAAGAAAATAACAAGGATAACTGTAAAGACAATTCCTATAGCCCTGCTGTTCTGCAGAAAACCCAGCAAGATAAATCCTGAGGGTGAAGTTCTGTTTTTCATTGTCATTGCCTATGACAAGTCCAGGGGAACAGGAAGCCACAGAGATGAAGTTGGAAGTGTGTGATAGCACATTCAATATGGGAGAAACATGAGGGAGACACAACCACAGAAGATATCTGTCAGGAAGAACTTTTCCAGGAAAGAACCCTGGAGAAAAACAAACAGAGCTAAAATTAGTCACATCATAAAGCAGAGATGATGGCTTTAGTTTTCCTTTTGGCAAAAAGTCTTTTTTAAATTGTGCCCTTTCTTCTATATGCAGTTATGGTAATGTATCATACATTTGGCATTTACTTTAAAATAAATAGCGTTTTCCCCATATTTGTGCTGTTTACTCTGTATTTCTGACATCAAGAAAGTTGCACTACCAACAGAAGAGCTGAATTAATACTGGTTGGAGAAAAGGATCATTGATTTATTGATTGAGTGAATGACTTAAGATGAGCATAATGAGTAAACAAGGTAATGAAGTTTTATGACTTTTGTTGGTTCTTCATGAATATTCCCTATCTTTCAGTTCTTTCTCATTGCTGGTTCTTAAATTTAGGTCTCTACACTTTTGCTGGCACTTCATTGTTATCCTCTTAACAGATATTTATTTTAATAGTTTCTTTATTCCCTAACTCATCCACAACAGATCTCCTAGGATTAAATTCTGTAAACCACATATTTATTATGACTCTCAGTCCCTTCTTTGATTACATTGCTCCACATTGCCAAGCTGGGTTTGGGGAAGAGGGTGACACGGTAAAAATAAAACAATGACAACTTGAAATCTTCTCACCAATAAACATGTAAGAGCAAATAGTTAATCAAGCAAGATTCCTGCAAGTTTTTCCTATACTTTGAGTACGAAGTTAGGCACAGGATTAAGAAATTACAGGACAGATATATAAGATGTAAATTTATATAGGAATATTGCAGCAACAGGACAAAACTTAGAAAAGAATTTATATCCTTAACTCATACCAGATAAATTAAAAATTTTAATGTTAAAACATAAAAGAAAATTCCATAGAAATAATAAAGCACTTTCCAATGGTAAACCTTAGTTTATTGAGCATCTAACATTCATCACTTTAAAAATCAGAGTTCAATGCATTTGCCCAGATTTGCAATGCATTTTTTTATTTGTGACATTCGTGGAAATACTACCAGGTACCATAAGCCCTCTGATCTAAGGTTGTCAGATTTAGCAAATAAATGCTGGTTGCCAGTTAAATTTGACTTTCAGAAAAAATGATTTTTTTTGTATAAGCATGTCCCATGCAATAATGATTATCTACGTCCACTAAAGAATTATTTGGGTGTTTTTCTGAAATTCAAATTTATCTTTTACCATGAATAGTAATAACATTGAAAAATTACCAATAAAATCAACACAATATAATCAATAAATTCCAGTACCTATCATTTAATTGATATAATAACTAACAATATCAAACTCAAATTGTCTCATTTCAGATTTCCCTCTGAATGATATATTCCAATTACTCTAAAAATAAATCACATCAATTGTCTAGTTTATCAGGCTTCTCAATAATACCCATTGGATAGAAATCTAATGTCTAACAGCAATGTGTTTAGGCTCTTTATCTGGCCACATGGTCTATCCACTTAAGTTACATTCAATCCCCCAAGGACAATTGAGACTGTTTTCTAAAAATAATTTCATAGTTATTTTAAACTTCATTCTTATAAAAGTGTCATGTTATTGTATTCTCTCCAAACTTCTTAATAAAACTAATTCATACCTTGAGCAAGCTTCCCTTTATCATATCAAGTTTATGGAGACATTTTACACAAAAGTGTAAAATTGTTTCAATTACATATGTCTATATTTCTCACCACTACCATGACTAGTAGTACCAGATTTAAGCCAACGTTTTATTTCACTTGAGTTATTCCAGTAACTTTCCCACTATCTCCCAGCTTTTTGTTATACAATCCTTTAGTCTAGTCTTAACATTCAAAGTGGGTTTCAGAGTCTTAGGTCAGACCATGGCAATCTCTCTTCAAATTCCTGCAGTGATATCTTCATATATTACTCTAAGCCCCATATTGTTTTAGTCTTTTACCCTATAAAATTACCCCCTTCCCCGCCCCTGCCGCTTGCCACTGTGCTATAGCTCCTTCAGCATCCTTGCTGATCCTCTGATCCTTTCCCTCTGCTGCTTTCCCTCTGTTTCATGGCTGTCTCTTCCTTCCTTCAGGCATTTGCTGAAAAGTCATCTTCTTATTGATGCCTACTCTGCCCATTTCATTTAAAATAACTTCAGCACATTTGACAATGTTTTAGATTTTAGACTTCTTCAAATTCTTAAACATGATCTAACATATATATGTATATATATATATGTGTATATATATATCTCCATATATATGTACATATGTGATTGTCATCTGTCAACAACAAGTAGGCTTCTGGTGAGCAAAGATTTATCTATTGAATTTAATATGTATTTGCACCATCTAAAACAATGCCTGCCACATGGTAAATATTTCTTGAATAATTAAAAGGAAGAGTTACTAAACAATAAACAATACAGGTCACAAAACTTCAAATAATTTAATTTTTATACTTTTTAAGGTGACACACTGCTAGTAGAATTCCTTTAAAATATTTTGAGCTATGTTCTGTAAAATATGTAAAAAGTACATCAATTTCTACAAAGGCCAGGCATTTGTATTTATCTTAAATCCAAATAAATTTGCTATAAAATAGTGTCCACTTAAATTTAACAAGAAGAAACTTAATCATAGGAAGAGATTTTATATCTACAAATTTAAGAGAATTACTCATTGAAAAGTAAATGCAATATAATGTCTTGGACATAGTGATTAAGAAATCAGCATAACTTATAGAAAAGAAAGATTTCATTACTTCCTTTTACTTCTTAAAATGCCTGTGTTATGATAGTTCTTCATTCAGTTCTTTTTTAAAAGATAAATGTTACTTAAGCTATTATTATCTATCCAGAAATTTACTGTAAATTTTGATTAATGTTTATATTAACAGATAAAAACAAAGAAAAGCATTTGCTTAGCACTAAGTATTCTTAAAATCAGAAATATTGCCTTTATAGCCTTATTATTTTGTGATTTTATAAAATTTCATATTTTTGTGATAAGCTTACCTTAGTGTTAAATGAAAACCACTGTGTTATGCAGAATAATGGTCCCTCTAACGTATCCATGTAATAGCACTTGGAACCAAGGTATATGATACCTTATATGGGCAAAAGACATCAACAGATTTGATGGTGATAAAAAATTTTAAATGAGGAGGTTATTACAGAGTATCTAGAAAACCCCAATGTAATCACAATGGTCATTATTTAGGTAAAGAGAGAGGCAGGAGAGCTAGAAAAAGAAATGTGGTGATGGAGCAGATGTTGAAACGATGAGATTGCTGGAATGGGGCCATGAAACATGGAATGTGGATAACCTCTAGAAGTTGGAAGAGGCAAGGACTACATTATTCCCAAAAACTTTCAGAAGGAATAAAGTCTTGAGGGTATCTTGATTTTTATCCAGTAAGAGCCATTTTGGACTTCTGACCTTTAGAACAGTAACATAATAAATTTTTGTTGTTTTAAGCCACTAAAATTTATGTATCTGGTTAGGCAGCAAAAAGAAACTAGTATACCAATAAATAATGTTAGATTTAAAAGTAATTGAGATATGTTGCTAATAATAAATCACACAGTACTCATGCAGCACTGAATGGGTGTCAGGGTACCTTCTACATGCTCCAATATTTTGGCATAGTCACACCTCATAACAGCTCAATCACCACTTATAGTAGGAGATATTGACGGAGAGAGAGGTGGAGTGGGGGAGTTGAGACTAGGTTAGAGGAATCTGACTGCTTCCCATGCTTTAAGCCACTGCGGTCACCTGCCCCATGAAGAAATGATGTTTCTTTAAGCATCAATTAATATTTCAATCAGCTGAGACAAGTTAAAGGAATACAAGGTATGATGAGGCCATGATCACATGCGAGAAAAATTTGCAGAACTGATTAAAGTTGTTAAAAAATTTAAAAAGTAACACAATAAAGTTAGTTTTTTCTATAAACCCCAAATACTTCCCAACATTTGGGCTACCCCAGTCATCACGTGCCAGCTGGAGCCTGGCTTCACATTTAGGTCCAAGGGTAAAAAAACCCTCACTAGATTTACCCTGAAATAATCTCTAAGAACACATATACCACATCTCCTGAGGAATCAACAAAGCCAGATCCACAACTCTTATTGTTGAAAGTGCCACATCCACTTCCAATGGCATCTGTTTGTTATCTTAAGCAGGCATAAGAATGTCCCAACCAATGTTTTGCCTCAATCCCTCACACAGCATAACCATTACATAAACAGCTCAGTAGAGGTGATAACCACATTCCTTTTGGGGGATCTGATATTTGAAAGAAATTCTCGTTCATATGTGGGAGAGTTCATTTAGGAACAAATAGCCCTTAAGGGCACAACTATTATTTACAATTAAGTGAAGAATAGATAACAATGATGTTTTCAGAAAACTGCCCAGAGGTGTGAACTCAATTTACATCCTCTTGGAATAAAATGAAATTTTCTAGACCAATCCTATCAATCATATACCAAACTAAAACTTGAAGAGTTAAATTATCATGATGCTTTGTTTCATATAACTTCCTTTCTTTACTATAGTTTCCTAGATAGAGGTACTCCCAAATAATGGAAGGAGTCAATTTTTTTGAAACAGTATTTTAAAACATGCCAATAAAATGTTACCTCTGTAATTAGACTTTATTATTCTTATGTTTGTTTAATTTGTCATTGAAACACAGTGTATCACTCTTAGTATATATCTTCCTACAGACAGTCATACTCAGAGCAGTTATAATAAGTATCCTCACTCTTAATCTAAGGTATTGTTTAATTTGGACCAGATATAATTACAGTATAATTACCCCCCCACTTGAATTGGACTTGATTCTATAGGGTTAGTAAAAGTCATTGGGAAATCATAAGTGCTCTAGGTCTCCTTTTTCTCACTAGAGGTCCTCCTCTAGAACTTCCTGAATGAATCCACAAAAATAACTCCATCTACATCATCCAATGTGTATAGCTCAATCACACCAAACTAGGTGGCACATTTACCTAATTTTTGTACTGTGATGTGATGAAATGTGAAGGTATCGGTCTGATTGCATTCAAATGGTAACATTGTATGGACAGAAGCAGAAGGTTAAAACTTAGGTTTTATTTGATGTTTTCGCTTCCCTATAGTACAAAAATAATAAAGCCTCCTCAATAGGCTTCATACTGGAAAGAATCAGCCACTATTCTTCTGCAAATGCCACATACTTTAGAAACGGGTTTCAGTCAGTCTTATTCAGCTTGAACCTCTAGGTGAGAGGTGGGTTGCATAACATTTGAGTATTTTGGGATGCTTTTCGAAAATTACTGATGATAATGGAAATGGGTATCGCTTTTATTTCAGAGAGAACCAAGACAATATCAAGAGCTTTAAAAAGTGTGTGCAAACTTCCATTCCAAGAAAAATTTGGTGTGGAAATAATCAGATGAATGGATAATTTGTCTGTAAAAAGTATTCATTGTTTGGAATGGTTAAAAACCTGAGGTATCCTAAGCATCTACTAATTGGAGACTTGATAAATAAATAAATTTTAATAAAAATGGAATTCCAATAAATCTTTGAAAAATAAGGTGGATTCATACACATTAACATGTTATGACAGTGTCACTGTACTCTTGAATGACAGGTTTTCACATTTTAATCTCCTCATCATTAATTTAATATATATAATGCATATATAATTATAAACTTAAACTTTTCACTGTTGGTGGCATTCCAAGTGACATCCATTTTTTCTTGACTATAGTTTCTGTTTCTACACAATTATTATAAGTTACATATATAAAATGATTTAATTATTAAAGACCTGTTTTAGGTTATTAAAAACATGGACAATAGATGCATATAATTTTCCACATTTCAATATTTCAACCGTTGGATGGTGAACTGGGCTGGCAAGAATTTGCACTAGGAATCTGATTAAGGATTTACACTCAGAGACTCTGACAAACATTTCAGACCCCTCAAGGCATAACCCTTCTATGCTGAACGCTGGGACATTCTATGATGACAGAAAACACCTTATTGCTGATATATGTACCTGTGTCCCAGAGAATAATTCACTTGATTTTTCCCAAAACCATAAGCCTCATTGCACAAAATGTTCACCTGAAATATGTGTTTTTGTTCTTAAATTATGTACTTTGGCCATTTTAGGAGAGTTTTAAAGGTACTCATCAATCTACATGCATAAACAAATGAAAATAGTCAAGAAGTGTTAAATAAAATAGAAAAAAACAATTACAATAGAAATGTGAAATAATTCTTCAGCAAAGAGAAGTGAAATGCATACAAAAGAATTCTTCCAAACGGTGGAGACTTGCCCCTTGGAATAAAGCAATTCTAGGTTGTCAATTAAATCTTCCAGTTTTCTACAGTATATTCACACTCTAAGATATCACTTTACCTTTTGCTCCTGAGGCATTTCAGACTGTTGTTTTAAGTGCACAGAATCTTGAAATAAACTTCCTGGTATCTGCTGCTTATCAGACATAAAACACTGTGCAAGTCACTCTTCCATTTCTTCATTTTGCAATGCGCAGGACAGTCATTTCCTCAATACCATTGTAAGGATTAAATTGAATAATCCATGTAATGTCTCTTATAATCACACCTGGAACTTCATAATGCTATGGAAATGTAGGCTATAATTTTTAGGATCTCCCTTCTTTTGCAATAAATATTTCCACCACTTTTTTTCTCTTCTATCTTAAGAACATTTTATTTCCACACACATTCATATTTTGAGAACAATTTTAGTTTCCTTCTCTAGTTTATTATCAAGTAACTGCAGTGCCTGAATTTTTCACAGGGCAGGTAGACAATCCTCCCACTTTTGTTAACAATGGGAATAGAAGATTCTCCAGAACAGGAAGAATTGAATTATCTTCTGAATTCAAAACTTACCAGTATATATAATTGTATCTTCATCATCTTAATGCCCTATCTAGCTTTCCCAGTACATAAAACAGGCATCATAAGATATATATGAAAATATTATGAAACCATTCATTGCCACGCACACACGCATTCACACACACACAGAAAGAAAACAAAACCCAGGTATTGGCCCAGTTCTCCATCTTTAGAACAAAAGCCCCAATACGTGCACATTATGTGTCATATACTTGTTCTTAAAAGCAACTTGAAGATAAAGATGTTTTCAATCTTCCAAAGTCCTTTTCAAATAAGAAATGACCATTATTTGTAGTTAGCCTTGCCTTGGGTCAAACAAATATTATTCTCTCTTTTAGAAGCTTAGTCTGAAAGGGCAAATAGCTGGTTCTATTTCTGCCTTCATTAATTCTCAGACAGGTGAGGTCCAGAAATGTGGTTTTAGATATATTCAAATATTTGTCCTAATGACAACTTTCTAGGCTTACAGGATAATCTATTAAAATCCCTAGACATTTCAGTTAAGCACTTTGAAAATTCAGCGAATGAACTATTTTAATAACATCAACAGATATATTTAATACTGGCTTCTCACATCTAAATTTTCTGTCAATGTGTGAAAGAAAACACCATTCTTTTCACCACTAGAATGAGCAAATACCTACATATGGGACTTACCTCATGCTTGCAAAGTAGAAAGAATATCCAGGACTAATATATCACAAGCCAGTGATGTTTGTTCTCATAAAACAAAATTTTACCATACTTAGTTGAATTTGGGAAGACTTGATGAGGTTGGAAAGAATTTAAGTAATGTTTTATTTCTAGATCTCCCCTGACGTGCAATTATGAGTGAGCCTGTAAAATTCATTTAATTTCTTTGACCTTTAGATTCCACTGCAACTCTTCAATCCTAGAATAAGCAGAAAATTTAAAAAAGAATAAAAATTTTTAAAAAATTCTACTTTGTAGTGATAAAGCCTTCTAAATAGAAATGACTTTTGTTCAATTATACAACGAAGTATTCTTGAGCATGTATTATATATCAGGCAGATTTCAAGTTTCTTGGCAAGCATCACAGGCAAAATTAAGACCCCCATTTTGCTAATGTGATGAATAAAATCAATTTAATTATGTTTAAATTGATAAGGAAAGTAAAATAATATAGATTAATCACAGTTGATTCTCCAGGCATTTGGACATCACTTATATTCTTAGCAAATTATGGAAACCATAAGAACATAGTGGAGAAAGAAATATTTAAAATTCTCCTTATCTTTGAGGATCTGGGATTTTGAAGGAAGCACATGCAGAAATGTTTGGTAAATGTGTGACAAGACCAAGACAGACATTCAGGTTTAAAAAGATTTAACCTCAACACAATCCCAACTGAAAAGTATTTTCAAAACTTCTGATTTTAGTTAATTATATATTTGTGAATCAGTCTGTTATTTTAGCTGAATATTCTGTTCACTGCCATGAAATCATCCATTATTACAATTATTCTGCCTTGTCTAAATAACTGCTCTATAGATTCAGGAATTGATGTTACACACATTTTGTTTTCATATTTTTTAGAGACCTGCTAACAGGATTTGACTTCTTTCAAAGTCAACAGAAGTTTGGAATGCAATCGCTTCTCCATACTAAATAGTAGTCTAAATATTTTCAAATTTGCCTATTATTCATTTTTTGAAATCTTCCTGAGTATTTAATAAAATATATAATAAGTAGGTTTTATGCTAAACACTAAATTTTGTATTGTTTTGAAATAAATGTGTAGATGCAAAGGTTTAGTTAATGTAAGGTTCATATCTCTCACCTGAATAAAGACCCCACTGGGTGTCATTTGGCTGCCCCTTATCATGGAATATCAGGTCCTTGGGAGACCAGCCAAGCTGGTGTCCTTTAGAAAATGAACATAAACTTTATTAGTATTTGTAGCCTGAGGGACATTAGTCCCCATGTCATTATTAGCATTAACAACCTGGCAGCTGCATATTGTGCAGCATCCTTCCCATCTTTGGAAAATTTCCCCCAATTAATAACAATGCCATGGTTTGGCACCTAAGCATTGAATGAGGATGCAGAGATGTGATTCTGAGGCTCCCATCTCTCTGTTAGTTGGGAGAGGCAATAATTTACTTTGAATATCAGCTTTTCCATCTCCCATGGAACTAATTGTGCAATACCTTGTTAGACTTTGTTAGTATCAGAATCAAAGCCAGATAAAGTAGTTGAATATGCCATGAAAAATGAGTACAATTTTCACTTTATCTGTTGCCCCAAATCTAGAACTGTTTGACATATTGTGGTTATAATAAATATTTTATTAATTTTATTATAATTTGTAATTTTCATACCCAAGTTAATATTTTATATTATTTTTAATAAAGAAAATATCTGGTGGAGATAAATTTTCATTTATGAGAATTTGGTCAGAAGACTAAGGGACCTGTCCTATAAATAAGGAGGAGTAGGTACCCAGCATATATATGATGTCACTTTTTTATTTTAAATTGTATTAAGATATAGCATATACAGAAAAATGCACACCATTTAATTGTTGAGTGTCATAAAATATCATAAACTAAATACACCATTTAAGTATCACTGAGGTCAAGGAATAGTTTGTTAATAACATCCCAGAAATTCCCTAGACATATCTCCTATGTCTATTCATTCCTGTGGGTGTGAGCCCATTTTAAGTAGGGCATTTTGCTGAGGTTACTTTACATAAGTATTCCTATTCCTGGAGTCTTTTAAAAGAAGAATGACAGTCAGGTTGAGAGAGAAAGCCACATAGGGAGCATGTAGATGCTGGACATCAAAGGAACCTGGAAGAGAAAGGAGAGACCAGGAAACTCTGCCATTTGCCATGACATATGACAAGTTAAGGTCCAAAAATCACTGGGAAGCAGTCACTGAATACCAGTCTTTGGGGAGAAAGCATCATCTTGGTTTATTGATTTGGACTTTCTTTTAGTCTTAAAAGAGTGAGAAAATAAATCTCCATTATTTAAGCTGACCCATTGCATGGTATTTGCTTGAACAGCCAAAGAAATGAAAACAAGGTGTCACTAGAGACAGCAACAAGGTTATTGGTACCCGAGGCCTGGAACCTCTAGTATTTCCTGGTCATATCCCCTGCTGTGATTTTATGAGAGGAGGAACACTTCCCAATGACATTCCTTAAAACTGCTGCCACATCTTTATTCCTCAAGCTGTAGATGAGCGGGTTGAACATGGGGGTGAGTATGGTGTAGAAGGCAGACACTACCTTGCCTTTTTCTGGTGTGTGGTATGAATGGGACAGAACATTGGTGTAGAAGGCTGCCCCATAGAAAATGCTTACCACCATGATATGGGAGGAACAGTTAGCAAAGTCTTTTTGTCAGCCCTCAGCAGAGTTCATACAATGGATGGTGATCAGGATCCATGTGTAGGAGACACAGATGACAGATATGGGAATGAGCACCATCAGCATACAGCAGGTGTACATCAGGGCCTCGTAGAGGGAGGTGTCAATACATGACAGCTTCAGCCCAGCTGAAATTTTACAGAAAATGTTATTGATTTCTCAGGACCCAAAGTAAGGGAAACTCATAGTGATGGGGGTCAGCATAAATCCATCCAAGGAGCCACCAACCCAGAAGCCCACCACCATAAACAAGCAAATACTTCAGTTCATGAGCAGAGGGTATCAAAGGGGTTTGCACACAGCTATGAAATGGTCATAGGCCATAAGGCCGAGCAAGAAGAATCCCCCTCCAATCAAGGTCAGGTAGAGGAACATCTGAACTGCAAGGCCTAGGAAGGCGATGGTCTTTTCATTGGACAGAATGTCTTGCAGCATCTTCAGGATGGTGATGCAGACATACACTGTATCCATGATGAAGAGTTGGCTGAGTAAGAAGTACATGGGTGTGTGAAGATGTGAGTCCCCGTGTAAGAGAATCATGACCACGTTAGCTGTTATAGCCACCACAAAGATGGAAAAGATGACTGCAAAGATAAACCCAGGGAACATAAGATGGGCGAAGAGTTCCAAGAGGATGAAGTCAGTGGAGTTCTTAAAAATGGCCTCAATGTCCATTTCACATGATAGCTGCCTAGGATTTTAAAGGCAGAAAGTTGTTTAGTTTGCAATCCAGTGTTAAGGGATGGCTCATCATGAATAGTATGTCAGAGTAGTGTGCAATAAATGAAAGAACAAGGACTTTGGAATCATAGTATTTTGAATCTTAATTCTAAGATTAATTGTATGTTTCATGTTAGAGAGACTAATCTCAAAACAGTATCATCATCTGCGAAAGGTTCATATAAAGTCTACATTGTTATAGACTGGAAGAGAAATATAAATATAAAATTTGTAAAGTACCAGTTTTGGAGTCTGTTTTATTTTTATTCTGAATCTTATACTATATGCATTTTTTTAACCTGTTTTCTTAGGTTGAAATTTTCTGAGATTCGTAGCTAAGCCATATCCCTCATATTTCCTTGCAATTAGTATCCATATGGAAATCGAATTTAAGTAGTTCTTTATCATTAAAAGGCTTACATTGTTAGGGTCATTCAAAGTCATCAATTTTTGCTTCAATAAATTGATAGAATAATAAATGTGGAGTCAATCAGTATAGGTAATTTTAACTTTTTTTCCCATGTTCTTGTTTTTAAGTGTTGTGACTGGTTGAAACAGCAAGGATTTACAAGGCAGGAATTCTCATTTCATTTGAAGATCCCAGGCCACTGCAGTCAACTGTTGTGATTCAAAGAAAGCTTGTGTTTTAAACCTGGATCAATTATTAAATTGATTACCTGCACTACAATAATTTGAGGGTCATAACTCCCAAATGAGGACCTCAAGGAACTTAGCCCAACAAGCAGGTCTTAGAATTCATCATTGTGGAACACTTTCTGGTTACTAACCTGTAGACTGTCAAAACTGCATGAATTAGTAATATGTTATATCATTCAGTAATGGTCTAAACTTCTTAAAGTATAGTTCCATCAAATGGTTAGTACAGTTTATCTTATAGGATTTCATCCCAAACATATCACTATATAATATATTATCCTAGCAGTCCATTCTAGGTGATATTATCTTTCCTTATATTTCTTTTCTAACAATGCTGCTTATCCTTCATGTTTATAAGTAAAGGTGAAAATCAATTCTTGATTTTAGACACAGTAGTATTAGAGAATCCTGGAAAAAAATGATGTGAATTTTCATTCATGTTATTCTGGAGTAATATAAATTCCCATCTCTTTGATACATTTGGGAAAATTGAGGGAGAAATTGTCAATTATTATTTCCTTAATATAAATGTTTAACATAGTGTGGCTCTCACAATTCAGTGATAAAATTAATGAAGAAGCCTATTTCTGTAAAGTATATTAGCCACAAAAAATGTTAACATTCCTGGATCTTCCACAATAGACAAATATATGGTCTCTGAAACCTCCAGAAAGAATTCCCCTTTATGTTGAAACTATAACTATGGGCAATAAAAGGACTTCTTATTCCCTTCTGAGTGTTTGTCGAAAATGAGTATGAATAATGGAATCTCCCCATAGCAAAAAAAGAAATAGAAAATACAACTCCTCCAAAACGCACCAGTTTTCTCTTGGTCTATGCTGAAATATAAATGTGTTATATCATATCAATTTGGAAAAAAAAGAAACAAATGCCTAGATATCTAAGAAATCGTACCTAAATGTCAAAGTTTAACATTTGACAAACTTGATGAAAGTCAGCAACTTTTTATTTCTTTAATATATAAGAAATTTCCCCATAAAAGCCACAGCTCTGAATCATAGGCCTAGAGACTGATGTTAAAATATTACAACTAAAATTTTGTTTAAGAGGGCTTCTGCAATAACTGCTTGAAAGTTAAAGTAATTCTTCAGGCAATCAGTAGTTTATTTAGACCAAAATCATTAATTTTTTTTCACTTAGATACATACACATAATTTATATGTAACCTGATAGTGTCAAATCAGCTTCTAATCATCCTTTTAAAAGTACACTTTGAAGAACAAATGGACAAGAAAGTGACAAATCAGTCAAGCTAAAAATCACTTAAGCAAATGAACTTTTTGCTTCAAAATGGGCCAGTGAATTTTGTTTCATAAAACTTTCAGATTGGATCCCACAGAGCATCAAATGAGGAGGTAATGTCTAGTTATCTCCAGTCTTTTTGTTTGAGGGATGAAAACTTTTCCAATTCATAGGTCCTATTTTAAAGTAGACTCTAAAATAATGGAAAATAAAAACTGAAAACTTATAATATAGGTCAACTATTTTTTTTTACTCAGAGATTCAGAGAGTAAAAGAACTACACATTGGTTCAAGGCCATATGTGTGTGTGCTCACATGTGCTCATGTGTGTTTGTGTGTGTGTGTGTGTGTGTGTGTGTGTATGAAGGGAACAGACAATGCTAGAGGAGGAGCAGCATATAAAAGAGATGTAGAACAAAGAGGCGTAATTTACTTTTCTCAATAAATCAAATATATATAATCAAACATGACACATGCTTGAGGAGTGTTATGTTGTATCATGCAATAGTTGGCATTACAAGTAAACAGTTAAAATACTGTTTGCATTATGAACAAAATTATATAAGTTATCCCCCTCTTTAGTGCAGGTTCCCAGAAACAAATTTTAGCAACTGTGTTGACATTACTGCTTACCATATGTATAGTTTCATTTGTTCACACCTAAAACAGCCCTATTTTCCATTCCCTATTGGTAACCTTTATTTCATGATCACCATTCTCCACTAATCAGTGCTATCACAAGAGTGCTCCTAGAAAAATAAAAAGATAAAGAAAAACACTTAGCTGTATACGGTCAGCCCAAGGCTTTTCTGCTGTTCAAAGCAGAGGATACCCTGATGCCAGGACTAGTTATAATATCACACAACAATGCCACACAGTCACATGACAAGGTTTTGGGGAGTGGGAGAAAATCTAGCCATGATGAGGCAGGTATTGTGAACATGAGCTTAGGGTCTCTGTCTTTATATCTAGGGGTTGTTACTGGAGGATGCTGAACTTGGGGAGTCACATTTACTTGTCTGTACGCAGTGACATGGAGGAAAAGTAAAGAAACCTTGGAAAATCTGTGGGTAGGGATGCTAGCTCAGAGAAGCTTTAAGTTTTCAGGACCTGAAAACTTTCTGAAAGAAGCCACAGATATCTAGGCACAGTGTGTGACCCTCATAGCAACTTGTAAGGAGAGTCCTTCTAGTGAGGTCAGGTTACATTCTACCAGAAGAAAATGATCTGCCCAAGATCAAGATCTTTCTACCAATGTTTTGTGACACATTTTTCCAAGGAATCCCCCATGAATAAATTATGAGAAGAAAGCTGCCAGTGTACTTGATGTACACTGTAGCAATAATGCTGTCAACCAGAAATGATTTCCTCCATCTGACAATTCCTTCAAAAGCTTATAATGTCTTCAAAAGGCAAAAGTTTCTACTCAATTCTTGGAGATAAAATCCCTCAAGTTTAAACGCAGTCTATGTTCAAGGCACTGTTCCAAATGTTAAGATTAACAACTCCCACTATCATTAAGTATACAACAGGGATTGAGAAATACAACACATACCTAAAGTAATGGTCAATAAAGAAGATTATTATAAGTCTAAAATGGAGATTTCTAGGGAGGACAAAAATACATCACCCTGGGGAGAGTTGAAGTCTTTTAGCAGAACTAACATATACAGTAGCAACACATTCAACTACTCTTTGTGGAACCATCTAATTAGACCTGGAGATGCCATGCACAGAGGTGCTAAAGCAGTCTTTTGTCAAAGGCCCTATAGAAGCTCTTTACCTTTTACAGGCTGAATTACTTCTCTGGACCTCTGTATTCTGAAGGTATAAAAAAGGGATTGTACCACTAATCAAAAATTCCATATAGTTCAAAGATTAACAGTTTATTTGTTGTTGCATGAGGAAAATGTGATCAAGGGATGCATATTGGGGCATATCTACTTTGGGAAAGTTTGTGATGAGAAGACAATTATATATGTGGAAGGCATCAAGAGAGATAGTAGGAGAAACAAGAGGCTACAGTGTCTCCAAAACCAGACAGAACAAATAAAGTTTGTTTGTACCAGGCAGATTTTAAATATTTTCCAAGTATTGAATCAGAATAAACAATCATTTCCAAGAAGACCCTGTGCTTTTGATGAAGTAATTTATATCAGATTTTTTACCTCAAAGAGCACACGTTATTGCTGGATACTGAAACACTGAAAGTACGGAACATTTAAAGAACACTAAAATGCTAACTACTTGGAAAAAAGCAGTGATACAATAAGAAACAAGCAAAAACTATGGTCAGTTTGGTTAGAACAAGAGCATGAGAGTAGAGATTAAAATTGGTCTGTTTTTTAAAATTTGAGGTTAAGAAAAGGAGGACAGAGTGATGGATGGTTTTAACTAATAGCAGGAAAACCTCTCAGGTAGAAATAGCAGGGTACATGGGTGAAGGCAGTGAGGGAGGGTCCGGTCCAACTGAAGCTGAAATGTATCTTGGAGACATGGCATATGCAATATAGGGTGAACTGGATCATACTGGGTCTGAAAAGTTAAGACTGAAAGATTTTTGACTCAAAGTATCTGGAAACAGGATGTAATAGTGAAATGTTTGGGTAGGAAAGGTTACATGATGAAATCATTATTGAAGAAAGATTTAGCTAAAGATATAGTTGGCAGTTTAAATCAGGGTAGTCTTTAAATAAAACTGATTAATATTAATTATTATTAATATTCTGTATTGACGCTACAATGGACTGTAACCACAGAACTCCTTGTCTTTCCTTTCTTTGTTTATATCTACTAAACCTACAATCTTTTGCCTACTCTGATAAATCAGGAAAACCTTTGGACATTGTTCTCCTTTCCTCCATGGCAAATTGGAATTCAATTTATCTCTTTTACTTCACACTGTCTCAAATCTTCATTGTCATATATTTCCTTAGTCATCCCTTCCATCTGTTTTATTCATCCATAAGATTCCTTATTTCATTAGTACAATGGGAATGCTTCCATTAATTCCTCCCACCAATCCCCTGTCAATTTTGGATTACTCAAAGTGGAAATTTAATATAAACCAACAAAGATAGAAGAGCCTTCCCTTACTTTACAAAATAAAAATAGTGTTATAATGAAATGTACGTATATTAAAAAACAACTGCATCCCGAAGTAGCAATGTTGGAAACACATGGATTCAAATTCTGGTAATTAATTTATCTCAGAAATAATGACAAGGATTTCAGCATTGATTTAAAAAAAAAAGCACAGATAGGCTTTTATTGTATTAGGTAAAAGATTGAAATTCTAAGCTCTTAGCTGCCAGAAAGAGAGCTACTGTTTTGACCCACAGACAAATTTTTCTGAGCAGTCTTGTCAGACAGTTTGTTTTGTGACAAATAGAAATCAAAGCATTTAGTCAACACCACTAATGCTGTAGAAGAGTAAATGGAGACTAAAGAAAAGGTGAAACTACACAAGACCTGCAGTAATAGAGTGGTTGTTGAAAAGACAAGACCTGCTACTTTAAACATAGTTATTCATTATGTCACCATATAATCCACATATGTGACATATCAATGAATCAATTTTCTTTCAACAGTCAGCCCAGGAGGCTTTCATACAGCCATGCTAAGAATATTTTCAGGTGATTTCTTTAAGGGATATTATCTGACTTTATAAAAAAACTTTTGATTTTTGATGCTCTGATAGCACATGTGAATGCCTTAGGGGATAAGAAAAGGAGAAAGTACTTAAAAATCAGAAGTATAAAAGAAAATATTCAATAATTTTCATCTGCTTCAAAGCATGCAGAAAACCTTTACATACACATGGACACATACAAAGATGACAAAACTTGCCTTAAAAATATTAAAAGGAAAATCCAGTAATTCATATTCTTACCCCCACCCATTAATGTGTTAAAATTCCTCTAAATTGATACTGTGTACTTTTACAAACAGTAGCACTTACATTTCCTTCCTTGTTCAATAAATCCATTCATACCCTTCTAAACAATTACAAGATACCCCTTTAGCGTTCTATGTTTTAATCTAAGTTATCCCTTTTCCAACATTCAGGTTGCCACAAAGTGAATGTATTTATTTATTTATCCATCCTAATCTTGAAGAGACCAGCCTCGGTCATTAGCAGATAAGGTCATAGCATGTTGAACTTTTAATAGAATGATGTCTAAAGAAAACACCCCCTTTTGGGGAGATAGTCAATCTGGTTTCAACAAAAATCTAAGATCATACCTCAGAGCAGCTAAGTTCAAGTCTTAGTCATTGAAATTATAGACTTCTTAAATACTTGGTTATGGAGGTGTGGTTTGGTCAAAAGATTGGTATTTCTACCTTTCCCAAGAGAAAAACACCAGTTAGCAATTAATCCAAGTTTTCTTGGTTTACCTTATGCCTTACAGGAAGATCAACTAAAAACCTTCCCCTCTTGTCAGAGGGAATATTTTTTCCCAAGTGAAAGGTTTTAATTATTTCTTGATATTTCATCATATAACTATTTGTCTAATTCTGATGTCTCTCCAGAGTAATAAAATATGTGATTTGGGACTGATGGATAGGCACGAAAAAATATTGAAAATTTCTAAGAGGGATTATGGCAATGAACTAAGAGTCTGTGCCAAACTGATGAAAATTTCTTTTCCATGTCATTGGCCTATATTGTTTGAGGATAAATATAATAAAGGATGTGTGTTTCACACTGTAACAGGTTGAGAATTTTTATAATTATTCATCAAGTGGATGTCAGAGAAGAAATTCAAAATCAGTACGGATAACAACAGACATGAGAATGAGAGAAGAGAAAAGGGAAATAGAGAAGAAAGAAGGAAATGAGGTAAGGAGGGAGGAGAAATGAGAAGAGAAAAAAAATGATGGAGTAAAACATGAAAAAATCATATTTTCTGAAAATTCTTTTGCATAAGTGTATTATTCAGGGTTCTCTAGGGAAACAGAACCTAGAATTGATATCTATAAATAGATGAAATTTTATAAAATTGTCTCACACGATCATTGGGAAGCACATGTCCAAATTCTGTCGGACAGGCTGCAAACCAGGGGCTCCAATGAAGCTCCTTGATGAGTTCCCTAGGAGACACTGGCTGTCTGAAGTAGAGATGGGAATTTTCTCTGATCACTGAAATTACTTCCCCTTTTAAGGCCTTCAACTGATTGGATGAGACATCACTCATGGCTGATGACAAGCTCCTCAGTTGATTATAGATGCAACCAGCCATGTATATAGTCAGCTCACTGATGATTAAAGTCCATGAAATGCCCTTGTATTACAATTAGCCCAGTACTCTTGACCAGACAACTAGGCACCTTTATCTGGCCAAATTGATACATTAGCCTAATCATCACAAAAGAATTTTAAGGTATTTAAATATGGGGGAAATTTAATTTTCTACTTCTTAAATTCATTTTATATCTCTAAAGGGGAAAATGAAGGAAGTGGTTATGGATGGGGAGGAGAGCAACTTAAGTAACAACAACCTCAACAACAGCATCATCACCAACTGTTTCTCCTACATAGTCATAGTAACATATATATTATTCATGTGATTTTTAAACATACAAAACCATCAGACATAGGCCATAGGCCTACTACATTGCATATGAAGAGAGAACACATTTCCAAACATTAAGAATGCTATTGTACAATTAATTCTTCCTATATAATATTTATTGGAGGCATCAATAATACAATAATTCTTCAAGCAGATATTGATTCAATCTAAATAGATGTTTCCATCCAGGTCAAAGTGGCTTACTACAGAGCCCCACAGGGGTTATAAACATATATTGATCCTTTTAGTCCTGGATTGGACTTGTAGAGCTTGGGCTGTATAAAGGCACCAAGAATTTGATTTTGGTGTCACTTCCATTTACCCTCATGATCCATAAGATTACAATTGACTTTGATTTCCATGTCATGAGAATAGTTGTAATGTGCTCCTATAACAATTAGTTCAGGCTTCTACAATTATTATCAACAAGTTTGTTAAAGAAAATAGCTCAAATATAAAGATTATATGGATCAGTCTATGTTCCTGACACACATATTACTGTTTTTTTCTTACAATGTTGAATTTAGCCATCTTGCATGAAATGGAAAATAGCCCAAATTATTTATAATATATAGATGTTGTGTGACTCCTTAATCTGTCCTTCCATGGATCTTATTCATCTTTTCTTCTTCTCTTCCTCCTGCCTTGTCCTGCAGCTCTTCCATCCCTTTTCCAATTGTTTTTAACATATAAAGGTAGAAACAGACATGATTCATGTAATCTAAAATGGTGATTCCCACAGATTGGGAGGTTAGCATACCAGTCTTTAGAATGATTTCAAATAAGTTGTTTTGATTTTAAATAATTCTGTCTGCAAAGTGCAATTCAGTGAACTTCCTGGAATTCAGAGTAAATAAATCCTCATTTGAAAAAGAACGTTATTTATCATATTAAGACACAAGTTAATTTTTATTAGAAAGTACTTTCTAAATACTCAAAAATGTATCTCTTTGCTCATGTCTGTGGAAGAAAGAGGTACATATCAATGGATTCCAGCAGGATGTGCAGATTGCTATAATAATGCATAAGGAGTGACAGAGAGCTAGTTGAAAACAATATCACAGCTGAAAGAATGTTGGATCTAGAAGATACATCTGAATTAATATAATAAAATCATCTACTTTTGGGGATTACTAACAAGGCAATGCCATGTTAGGAAAGTGCTAAGAGATTTCCTGAACTTGGGATAATTATATCTGGGTTGCAGCAATAGTGGCATCATTTCTTGGGTGTCCTTGAGCATGAAAATCACTTTTTTCCATGTGTTGAAAAATGTTTCACACAATCATCTCTGAGGTTTATTCATGCTCCCGTATTCTATAATGCTGAGTTTAAATGGTTTCTTTTATTGTTAAAAATTCTTATTGATTTATCATGATTACTTAATATGCAAGAATCTTATTACTATTACCATTGTGGACTTAAGATCTTCATTAAAAATCAATTGAAGGAAGTCATGTTTATAACATTTCTCTTGAGTTTATAGAAAGTTCCTTGGGATACCACAAAGGCTAGGAATCACTGAACTAAGAATCAAGATTGTAAGGCAAGTGCTGTTGATGTAAACAATGATGTAACAAGCATAAAAATTGATAACTGAGTCTCCATAATGCACATGTGAAGTGAACAGAAATCTGAGACAGAGAATTCTACCATGACTTGGAATCAGGTGTGTGCCCTAATTTGAAAAGAAAATTCTCCCCACTCTTCTCCCTTTATATGAAGCATTTGAAGTCTCAATGTTGGGGGAATTCCATGATATTTCAGATTATAAATGATTTATATCAGTATTTTAGAAATAAAGTGGTCAGTTGAACATAATAATGAGGAAGCAGATATAGATTATCCTACATTTTTCATTAGGCAAAATCTTCACTGTGCCAGAACCTGAGTAGATATGTAATTCTGACCAAGACAAAGAAATCTGCAATGAACGTTTCTACGTCATCTCTCCCTAATATAGCTCCATCTCCTTTACCTGTCATACCATTACCAATATATGTTAGAAGCCCATTTTAAAAGATGCTAACATTTCCTTGTTCCTGCATATTCTGATAACTTAAAATAATGAACATTAACATTTAGCTCTGGGAAGAATAACATAACTACAGATCCATGAGTGGGTCCTGGAATATAATCGAAACAATAGAAAAGGAGGGAGTGGACAAAATATAAAAGCATAGGTGAGAAACAGAAAAGAGAAGAGAAGATTTGGAAGTAGAATGTAAGTGTAATTAAACAGGAAAGGAAGAGGAAAAGAAATAAGGGAAAGATAAATAAGAAGGGGAAGAAAGAAAGGAAGTAAAGGAAAAATAGAGCTGAACTGGGGAGTCGTAGACTCACTAATGCACATGTGCCATATATTTGCTAACACTACTCTAGAAGATAGAGAATATGTGGATGTTTAAGAAAATGGTGTTTCAGAATTTTGTTTTTATTTTATTCATTCTATTATATGAGGGTCAAGTCTTTTTCAGAAACTTAAACAAATATGGAGGAAACAATATGTCTGGATGTATGTGATGACATTTGATTCACTGAGTTGGTGAGGGAGTGGGAGGAAAGGTCAAATTATACAGAGTTGTTTGAACAGTTTCCTTCCATCATAAAGAATTCTTCATGTTAGTGTGTTTTGGCTTATTTTATTTCATTTCTGAAGGTAGGTTGAAATCAGTGTCAAGTGACTTCTTGACCCTGAAGTCTCTAAATATTTGAGAGTTAATGATTACATTTATCCATTTGATAAAAAAATATTGAAGTATATCATTCAATACATCAACATACATATAGAATAATTATATGGTGAACATTGTGAATTTACAAAACAAACAAGCATATCACCATATAAGGCTCACATACAACACCCCACCAACACCACCTTTCATTGCTGTGAAACAATTTTTACAAACTATGAAAGATAATCATCAAAATATTACAACTAATAGTAGCCCATATCTTATATTTTGTGTATTTCCCTCCAACCCACCCAATTATTAACACCCTGAATTAGTATATTTTTATAGTACATAAGAGAACTTTCTCATATTTTTTTCTACTAAGAAGAGTCCATCTTTCACCATAGGATTCACTGTGTTATATAGTCCAATGTTTTGTACAATCTATTCAAAGTGTATACTCAGTGGCTTTCACTTTCATCACAGAGTTGTGCTGTCATCATCTCAGTCAATTATAGAACATGTTTCCATATCCCCATAACTCCCTATTGTTGTCTCTTAGAATTGATATAATATCTTCTGTGCCATGGCTATGAAAATATTACAATATTACTGTTGACTATTGTCTATAAGTTACAATAGTTGTAATTATCCCGTGTAGCACTGTAGTCTTAACACTTTGTAAAAGAACATTCTTACATTTATACTATTAAACACAATCTCCATCCAACTCCAAAATAATTGCTGTAGTCCCAGATTATCCTTTAGCTTTCTTTCAATTGACATTTGCACCCACAGAATCCCCTTTCAATCACAGTCACATTTATAAATCAGAAATGTTAGTTATACTCACCCTAATTTGTTACTATAAACTCTATTCTTTTCCACAAGTTTATAATAAACCTGATTAAAAATTATACATGCATTATGTATTAGCTCCCTTTCTCAATCCACATTCTATATCCTAGTAACCTATACTCCAGAATTTACCTCTGTGAGTTAATTCATCATATTTTGTTTATATTAGTGTGACGATACAATATTTGTCCTTTTTTGCCTCACTAATTTCATTAAACATAATGTCCTCAAGGTTCATCCACGTTGTAATATGCATCTCAATTTCATTTCTTCTTACAGCTGAATAGTATTCTATTGTATGAATACATCACATACTGCTTATCCACTCATCTGTTGATGGACACTTGGGTTGTTCCCATATTTTAGCAATTGTGAATAATGCTGCTATGAACACGGGTTTGCAAATGTCATTTCACATACTTGCTTTCAGTTTTCCTCAGTATATTCCTAGTAATGGGGTTGCTGGATCATGCAGCAGATCTATATTCAGCTTCTTTAAGTACCACCAAACTGTCTTCCACAGAAGCTACAGGCATCTCCTTTCCCAGCAATAATGAAGGTGTTGTCCTATTCCTCCCAAACAATTGTAATTTTCTGTATTTTAATAATAGCCATTTTAAAAGGTGAAATGCTATCTCATTGTAGTTTTGATCTGCATTTCCCTAAAAGCTAGTGACGTAAACAGTTTTTCATGTGCTTTTTGACTGTTTGTACTTCCTCTTTGGAAAAATGTATATTCAAGTTTTGGCCCATTTTTAATTGGGTTGCTTGCTTTTTTATTGTTGAGTTGTATGATCTCTTTATATAACATTCATGTCAAACCATTATTGGATATGTGGTCTATAAATATTTTCTCCCATTGAGTAGGCTGCCTTTTTAACTGTCTTGAAGGTATTTTAAAGAAAAAAATAAGTGTTTAAATTTGTGTAGATTCCAATTCTCTACTTTTTTTTTTCATTGCTAGTGTTTTGGTGTAAATTTTAGAAACTACTGCTTACCACAATATGAAAATGTATGGTTGTAGCTTTATATTTAAACACTTGATCCATTTTGAGTTAATTTTTGTATAAGTTGTGAGACATGTGTCCTCTTTTTTCTTTTGAATATGGATATCCAGTTCTTCTAGCACCATTTGTTGAATAGACTATTCTGCCCCAATTGGGTGTGCTTGATAGCCTTGTCAAAAATCACTTAACTGTAGATGTGACGGTCTATTTCTGAGTTCTCAATTTGATTCCATGTTCAAAATGTCTACCGTTATGCCAGTATCAACCTGTTTGTATCACTGTATTTTTGATTTTGGCTTTTTCATCTTTTTAAATGTAAACATTGAGGGCTATCAAGTTCCCTCTCAGCATTCCCTTTGCTATATGTCATATATTTTGATATGCTGTTGCAGCAGCTTGAAATATTTTATAAATACCAATAAGAGAAATATTATGTTTTATATAAATCCATTCCTAAGGCTGTGAGACCCATTTGATTAGATTATGCCAGTGAGGTGTGACTCAAGAGAAGTCCCTGCACCCTTGCTGGGTCTATTATAAATGGACTTACACAGACAGACAGACAGGAAAAGAGAGCCAGCATATTTGATTCTGCAACATGAGAGAGAGGTCCACAGGAAAAAAGAAGTCCACAAGAGGCTGAGATAGAAAGAGAGAGAGAGAGAGAGAGAGACAGAGACAGAGACAGAGAGACAGAGACAGAGAGAGCCATTGCCTGATACCTTGAAATGGAAAACTGGAAGAAAGCAGAGAGGCCAACCCTAAGAGAAGCCCAGTAAGAAACAAGCCCTTTAACTGGTTGTCCTCAGCTGAGCTATAGGAGACAGTACAGCCCAGAGGGGAAGGCAGAGACCAGGCAGAGATTGCCCACCACCTAGGTTCAACTCGTGACAGCTGACTCGGGTGAGAAAGCACTTCTTATGATGCCTTGTGTTGGACTCCAAATAAATACTCCTTTTAAAAGCCAATACATTTCTGGTACTTTGCATTGACAGCCCTTTGCGAACTAAAGCAGTTGTGTTTTATTTTTATTCATCATGAGATATTTACTTATTTCTTTTGCAATTTCTTCTTTGAAACATTGATTATTTAAAAGTGATTTGTTTAATCCCATATATTTATGAATTTTCCCTTTTTCTTTCCTTTGTTGATTTCCAGCTTCATTCCATTTTGATAAAAAAGTGTTTTGTATAATTTCAATCTTCTTAAATTTATTAAGGCTTGTCTTAAGATGCACCATATGGCCTGTCATCAAAAAGTATCCATGAGAACTTGAGAAGAATGGATATCCTGCTATGTTGGGGTGTAATGCTCTATAAATGTCTGCTAAATCTACTTCACTTATCATTTTATTCATGCTTTTTGTTTTCTCATTTATGTTATGTTCAGATTTTCTAGCCAATGCTGAGTGTGGTGTATTGAAATATCCCAAAATTATTGTAGAGATGTCTATTTATCCCTTCAGTTTTGCCAGTGTATGCTTCATGTATCTTGGGTCACACAGATAAGGTGCACAAATTTCATTTTCTTTCTTTTTTTCTTGGTGAATTGCCTTATTTTATTAATATATAATGACATTCTTCAGCTCATATCAATTTTGCCTTTAAAATCTATTTGTCCAGTATTAGTTTTACTACTCTAAATCTTTTTTTTTTTTTGGTTACTATTTGGATGGAATATCTTTTTCCAGCCTTTAACTTTCAACCATATTTTCTCCTTATATCTGAAGTGACTCACTTTTTCAACAACATTTGGATAGCTCATATTGTTTTATCCATTCTGTCAATCTATGTCTTTTGATTGGGGCATTCAATCAATTAAAATTCAGTGGTATTATTGTAAAGACGTTACTTAATTCATCCAATTTATTCTTAGACTTGCTGTTGTTATATCCTACTCTTATCTATCTTTTTACCCTTTTACTTACCCTTACTAGTAATCTTCATATCCACACTCTTTTCCAAGTCTCTCACACTTGTCTTTTCCTTTAAGGCTGTAGCACTCCCTTACTATCTCTTGTAAATCCTGTCTTTTGATAACATACTCTCTCAATTTTTTTGGTCTATGAACATTTGAAACTCACCCTCATTTCTGAAGGACACTTTTGCTAGATATAGAATTTTTTCCTGGCAGTTTTTCTCATACAGTACTTCAAATATACAATACCACTGTTTTCTATCCTCAGTGGTTTCAGATGAGAGCCCAGCACTAAATCTTATTAATGTTCCCTTGTATGTGATGCATTGCTTTTCTCTTGCTTCTTTCAGAACCTTCATTTTATCTCTTGTATTTGTCATTCTGAATAGTAAGTGTCTCAGAGTAAGTCTAAATGGATTTATTCTCTTTGGTGTGTGTTGTCAATCTTGGATATTGATATTTATGCCTTTCATAAGGATTGGGAAGTTTTCATTCATTATTTTCTCAAATATTCTTTCTGACCACTTTTCATTTTCTTCTCCTTCTTGAATACCAATAAATAAAGCATATGTTTGTGCCTTTTGCATTGTTATTCAATTCTCTGAGACCCTGTTCCATTTTTTTCATGTTTTTCTCTTTTTGATCTCCTGTCTTTTCAAGTACAGATGCTCATTTCTCCAATTCACAAATTTTCTCTTCCATCAGCTCAAATCTGCTGTTATGTGCCTCTAATATATATTTGTGAGTTAGCAGGTGCTGGGGATTGAAGCTGGAACCTTGTATGTGGAAAGCCAGCAGTCAAACACTGAACCACATTGGCCCCCTGAGTTGGTTTCTTCATTTGTTTTACTTGTTGCTTCTGGTTTGTTTTGTTGTTGTTGTTCTTGTTTGCTTTTAGAAGGCAGCAGGAACCAAACCTGGGACCTCCCATGTGGGAAGTAGGCTTTCAACTGCTTAAGTCACATCTGCTCCCCTCTAATATATATTTTTTAATCTCCTCCATTTTGTCTTTCATTCCCAAAAGCACTGGTACTTTTCTTATTAGGCTTTCAAATTGTTTTTTTTATATTCACCCAGTGTCTTTTTAATACCTTTTATTTTCTTTAATCATATTTTCCTTCTATTCCTTGAATTTGTTTAGGAGATTTGTGTGATTTTCATTGATTAGCTGTCTTAAATCCCGTGTCTTATAGGTATTTTTAGTTTGTTACTTTGGTGCATATCTTCCTGCTTCTTATATGGCTTGTAAATTACTGCTGAGGTCTAAGCATTTTATCAAGTTGGTAAATTTTCTCTGATGACCAATTTCTCTCTTTTGTCTAGTATTTTGTTTCACAGCTCTTTGATTTTTGGTTCAAATTTATCTTAAGTCTTTAAAATTTCCCAGGTTAAGCTATCTAAAAAGGGACAGGAAATCACTAATGGGGCACAGATCTTGTTGAAGGTGTTTGAGTGAGAGATGCCAAGTCACATTTTTTTCTCTTCATGGTTTCCAGGCCAGCCAATAAATGGAAAGCTTTGGTGGATCTTTCCACAGACCACAGACTTGTCTCTTTCAACTTCTACTTGCCCATGATTCTGTTCTGGCCTGAACTTAGATTCAAAGCAGGCTTTGCTGGCCAAATTCACAGAGCAGAAACCATCCTCTGTGCTCTGCTGCACTCTCCCTCTTCCCTTGGAGGACAATATCTGTTCTCCTCTCAGCTGGCTGCAAGGAGCCATGAGGTTTATCCATGCTGTTTGTCTTGAGGGTGAGGGATAAATGTCATTTTGGGATCAGGGGCCAGTAACTCAGAAGTTATATTTGGCTTCTTTGTCTTTTTGTCCCTCACCCTCCCAGATGATGCTCAGCAATCTCTTGGTCTGCAGATCCCCAAAGACTCTCCTTGGAGAGCTCTTTGCCCTTCTTCCATCGTTTTTGTGAGGGAGTTGAGCCCTTACTTCCTACTTCAATTCCATCTTCTCAGAAGTCCTCTGGAATTGTTTCATGATCATTGCTTTTACCACAAAAGAGGTATGATGGTCAGACAAACAGCAGTCACTGAAACATATTCTATATGGAGTCTTATGCTAGTGCTCAGTGTTATTGATACCCTCTGTAGCATCATCTCCACAAGAGAAATATATTTCTCTGAGATCAGTGTCAGCACATTTCACCACCAATGGAATTCAGGTGTGTGAAGGAGGTAGAATTCAATTCCCTTTTCTATGGTGGTGAGTTAGCTAAAATAATACTTACTTCATGTAATATTTCACCTTCTAAAGCTTGCACCAGTAATTACATTTTCCTACAAAATAATAATGTGATTTGGCTGATGTGAGAATTAGATTAAAATATGCTAATCTTATACATTGAATAACAGGAGTCAAAGTTAAATTATTTTGTTCATTATGATCCAATAAACTTACCAATATTTAGACTTTAATGAGAGCTATGATGAGAAAGCTTCTCTATAATGCCAATCTAATTTTATTAATATCACATTGTTTTCATATACAGAATCCTTTTACAAAGCATGCTCACTCTTTCTAAATCAGGAAAAAGCCAATACTTCTGTTCCTGATCTTATTTATTTTCTCCATGTCACAGATGGAAAAAATACATTTCATGGAGGGTGAGTGATTTGGCTGTGGAATCATGGGAGGTCAGGGCAGTGTGGAGGCTTAAGTTGACTCCCCAACTTCTGATTCAAACTCAATATTGTTGAGGGCAAAGACAGGAGGCCTACATTTCAGGATAAGAAGCAGTGCTATCTTCTACCCTAAGTGCTCTTTGAAATTGCAAGATAAAAAGGTAATGTGCCTTTCAAAGCCATTGAATGGCTTCTAATGTATAGAAGCATTGGATTTCCTGAAACATACGTTAATGCCTAAATAACTTGTCTATCCATGTTTAAACCATGCAAATATTTATATATGAGAAAGTGAGCTCATGAATAAGTTCATTTTGATCTTTATAATGTAAAATTTTTCCTTCTTTTATAATAAAATATAGCATAATTATGTACCATGATATTAAATTAGAAGAATGCAAAAGTGCAGACTTGAAAGTGAGTTTTAGGAAGAGAAAAGGATGGAAAAATAAGATATAAAAATAATTTTATCCAACAAATTTTTAACATTATTAAATACAATAATCAAAAGTAAAATATAATAGAAAATAGAAAAAAGTGAGAAATGTAAATTAATACCCCAAAGAATAAATCAACCTTTATCTTCAGAAGATTCCCATTCCTTTTCATGAATTATTCCAAAACAAAACATAGTAAGCCATCAGCCAATTTAAATTTATTGAAAAATATGTGATTTGAACCTGGTATGCTGTTCCTAGTAAATGACATCAGTAAAAGATCAGGGGTAATGAGGGATAGAAAATGTAGGAATTATTTTTGTTTACCAATGCTTTACAACTACATTTTTTAAACATTAAGTTCATTTTTCTGGGATGATTTTTGCAAAATGTTATAACAAAATAAAAATAGAGTTTTCATTAAGCTTTTTGCCTTAATTTAACCTATGTTTACAACTCAGGTTAACTGAATTAATTTGATAATTAATTGAGTCTATTGAATAGACTCAGATCAATTTTTTCAACAATAATGATGCCACTACTAGCTTGATTGAGTTAAATGTGTCTATCTATTGAAGACAAAAGGTCACTTGTAGAAAAATCAAGTAGACATTGAAATAAATTTGAAGTCAAATGAAAATAATATTTGAAAAGTAGATTTCAGAAAATTGGCCAGATTGCAGGTTATAATGAAAGGGTGGTAAGAAGTTATAGGAATACCTGAAGATGTTATTCCCTTAAACTGACTAAACATTGTTCAAAACAAGGAATTCCAGAGGCCTCTCCATAGTTTCCAGTGTAGAGCTTGCTTTGCCAAAAAATGAGTTGATTACTGAGACCTAACTTTATTCCCACTCCATTCAAAGTTGCCCATTGCTCTAATCTGACTGCCTTTCAAAAAATGACAAATTATTCAAAATTCAACAGCTATCATTCAAAATCCCAAGAATGTCCCACAGTCCCTAACATGTGGTTGACCTGTTAAATTTCTAGACAAAAAATATTTGAATTCAAAGGTGATCGTAAAGTCCTGTTTCCTTATTTTCAAGCCTCTTCTAGCAGAAGCAGGTTCATTAAAAAACCCTTTATCTTCTTTTGAAGAAACACCAACCTCAGAACCTTCTACAGGACTCCTGTGACATGCTTATTTCTGAGGAAATAGATAAATCAGAGGAACAAATCAGTCCCTGACAAAGTCAAGAGGAAGGACAACCTCCAATGGAAATGACTTGTTGTCCCACTAACTAGCCAACCAGAACTTTGGGCATAATGCCAGTAGTGTAAAGGATGTCCCTGAGAGAAATTTGGCTGTGCAAGTAGTACACGGGGTGTGGGGGTGGATGTCCACTTGAATGAGAATGATCATGATGGTGTGGCTGTGATGGAAGTCAGAATTATGAGAAAGATGAGGGCAAAAAAAGATCCCGGAGAACATGTGTTGCTGAACAAGATGAGGAGGACAAATTAAACATACTTGGAAAAATTGCCCCACTCCATAGCTCTGTACATAAAAGAAGTGGTATTATGGGTTTTGGAGCTATGAATCCCAGAAAAATATGTTTATATATTTAATCCATTCCTATGTGTGTGAACCCATTGTAAGTAGAATCTTTCAGTGAGGTTACTTCAGTTAAGAAGGTGTACCCCACTTCAGTCAGGATGGGTCTTAATCCAATTATTGGAGTCCTTTATAAATAGAGTGAAATTCATATAGAAAAAAAAAACAGTAAACAAGAAGCTGGACATCAACAAAACACAAAAGAGAAGGAAGAGGCCAGGAGACACTCCCATGTGCCTTGCCATGTGGCAGAGGATCCAAGGATTTCCAGAGCCATCCCAAGAAAGCCAGTCTTTTTTTATTATTTTAAAAACAATTTATTGTAGTATATCATTAATACATGAAATTACATACGCAATAAGTGTGTAGTAAAAGCTAGGAAATTATGAAACAAATAAGCAAAACATCATACAGGTCCCCCTTTCATCACCCCACCAAAAATATCTTTCATTGTTGTGACACATTTTGTAAAAATTATGGAAGAGCATCATCAAAGTATTACTGCTAACTATAATCTGTATCTTTTACATTTTTTCCCCAACCCATCCTAGTATTTTTGTTTGGCCATAAACCATATATTTAGTCATTGTCTACAGAGTACAATCAATTGCATTTGGTATGATCACCGAGTTTTGCATTCATCACTTCAATCTATATTACAGCATTTTCATTAATCAAAAAAAAAAGCAACAAAAAACAAACCACAAACATACCCAGGGATTAGTACTACACATTACAGATCCTATGATGTGTTTTCACTATTTCTATTCATTTCAAACACATACAAACAAATTTTTAACAATTGTGCTCAGGTTAAATCTCAGGTTTCCATTCTCGACCAACATTCTTTTCTCTGGTGACATATTTTAGCTATTAACTCCATGAGTTTCCTTGATATATTTGGTTCATAAGAGCAAAGTCATTTAATATTTGTCCTTTTGCATCTGTCTTGCTTCACTCAACTTAATTTTCTCCAGGTTCACCCATATTGTCAAAGGTTTCATGACTTCATTTCCGCTTATAGTTGAATAATATTCCATAGTGTGCATATACCACAGTTTGTTTATCCGTTCATCAGTTGATGGATACCTGGGCTGTTTCCTTCTTTTGGTAAGTGTGAATATCACTATGAACATTGGTGTGCAGATGTATGTTCATGCCATTGCTATCAGTTCCTCTGGGTATATATATCGTAGCAGTATTGTAGGGTCACATGGTAGATCTACATCTAACTTCCTTAGGGACTTCCAGAAAAATGTAAAAAAAATGGTAATTTTACATTCCTACCAGCAATGAATAAGCATTCCTGTCTCTCCACAGCCTCTGCAACATTTGAAGTTTTCTTTTTTGTTAATACTGTCCATTCTAGTAGGTGTGAAATGATATCTCATTACAGCTTTGCTTTGCATTTCCCTAATATCCAGTGATCCTGAGCATTTTTCCATGTGTTTTTTTTTTCACCTTTTTTATTTCTTCTCTAGAAAAATGTCTATTAAGGGTTTTTGCCCATTTTTTAATGGGTTCATTTGTCTTTTTATTGTTGAATTGTAGTATTTCTTTATAAATCATGGATATTGGACCCTTGTCAGATGTTTGATTTCCAAATATTTTTCCTATTGTTTAGATTCCCTTTTTACTTTCTTTACAAAGTCCTTGGAGGTGTAGAAGTGTTTAATATTTTTAGGCCAATAAAAATAATTTATGGGGAATTGGGAAAAAAAGAGCTTGCAAAGAAATGGGAGAGAAGGGTGGAAATACGGACTGAGATTTTGTGTGGGCTTCTCTAGCCAGAGAGAGCAGCCTCTGCATTTTGTGGTCACCTTTTAGATTATTAATTACTCCTTTGTTGGCTAATGATAAGGGGAGGGGCCCCAGATGCTATTGGTGGAGGCAAATGATGAGACCTGTTTACAATATTCAGGGCCTCCCCTCTGCCCTGGAAAGAGTCCCAACTGATACCTCAAGTTCGAGGTCAATGTCTCGACAGGGTATTGCAGACATGTTGTCTGTTGGCCATGTTGTCTGCTGGGCCAACTGCCTTCCCCGTTAAACTATACTAATCTGCCTCAACTCTCCCCTCAGAGAGTTCATGGCCTTATTCTTAAGGGGATGCTGAGGGGTCATGGTCATTCTTCTGTAGTTAATTCCTGCTGTTTAGGGTGGTAGTTTCTGACTGACAGGGTGTAAACCCCTCTGGCTATTCTATTTAAATTGAGGGAAGACAGGTCTGGCACCCTGGTTGGAACTGGATGAAATCCCCACATGACTAATAAGGCATTTATTCTGTAAGAAATATACTTGATTAGAATTTTGAAAATACATGGTCTGACTAAAAAGATAAAGGGGATGGTGGTACGCAGGCCCCAAAAGGGGGACACCCATGACATACTGGACCATGAGAGTGAGAAAGGCCAGGTGCCTTCAGAGGCTGCATCCTCACAAAGTTGATGGGAAACAGCATACTTACTTGAATTCTTTTATGCTGTTGGTTAATTCTAGGGAGAGATTGTGGTAGACCTGCTGGGTTTGGGTATAAATTGCCAACCCCACTTCCCACAGCAGTACTTATGCTTAAAACAGCTAGGAGAGGTATGAAGCAAGGTACTGCCTTAGACATAAACTCAGAAAGATAGCATAGGCAATAAAAATACAGGCATATGGCAAGCAAAATAAAGACAGTATTTTAGAGAGCCATTCTTTTGTCTTATATAGGCATATTCATTGACTACTTAGAAAATGAATTCAGTTTACCAAGACTTTTAACATGTTCAATATCCCTCTGCATATGATCTAGAATAGAAAATATATATTAATCATCAGGCCTATATGCACAGTACTTACACTAATCAATGCACAAGTTACTCTTTGAGTTATAATTAATAGACCTAAGCTCCAGGTTTACAATACCATACATGTTATCTCTCCATGAAAGAAGTCCATAATGCAAACTGTGTTTAAGCTCTACTTACGTCACTCTAATAATTGTTGCTCCACTTGATTTGTGTGCCCTTCACACAGCCAGCCTGCAGCACCATTGATCCTAGAGAGAAGCTGGGAAGTTAAAGCTCCAGTATTTCACTGTCCTGGTGCAGATCACCCTTCAGCGCTATGAAACAGAGCCAGTCTGGTGGCAATTTACATTGCACATCTGGCCATATTGAGCCATTGCTGGCTGCTACAGGAGTCTGAAACTGCAACATACTCTCCAGCCACTTCAGGAGCACAACCAAAGATATCGTAGATACCTTTATTGTTTTAAGGGTCAGTGACCAACATAGCCAATAACACCATGCAAGGTATTTGGGCCTGGTTTGAATGCACAAGAGTGCTCAACAATTCCAAAGTCTATCTCTGCTGATTTTTATACACTATATGAACACTTCCAATGCAATGTATATCATATTAAATGACTTAAGTTTTTAGTACTTTGCTTTTTAATTCTTCACCTTTACCATGATGATGTTAATGAACAGTTATTTTGGTGAGGTCACATATATCATTTTTTTCTTTTGTTACTCATGTTTTTGGTGGAAGATTTAAGATGCCTCCACCTACTACAAGGTATTGTAGATGTTTCCCAACATTATCTTCAAGTTTTATAGTCCTGGCTTTTAATTTTAAGTCTTTGATCTATTTTGAGTGATACTTGTATAAAAAGTGAGATACGTGGCCTTTTTCTTTCTCTTGGTTATGAATATCTGGTTCTCCAACCACTATTTATTGAAGAAACTGTTTTGTCCCAGAAAAGTGGGCTTGGTAGGCTTATAGAAGGTCAATTGGCAATAGCGGTGAAAATCTGCTTTTGAACTCTCAATGCAATTTGATTGGTCAATGTGTCTATCTTTATGACAATGCTTTGCTTTTTTGACCACTGTTGCTTTATAATACACTTCATGATCAGGGAGTCTGAGTCCCCTGATATCTGTCACTTTTATTAAGATGTTTTTGGCTATTCAGGACCCTTTACCTTCCAAATGAATTTGGTGATTGACTTTTCTATTTCTGTAATGTAGGCTGTTGGAATTTTTTTTACAGATTTTTTGGATGCATTTACTTTTTTTAATGCCCTCCAAAATATTTCCCACATCTGTTTGCTCTTTGCATTTGCTCATTTTCTGCTCATTGTTTTTTGCTAATTGTCTGCTCATTGTCTGTTTGTTTTTTCTTTAGGAGGGACCAGAAAGTGATCCCAGGACCACCCATGTGGACATTAAGTGCTCAACCATTTGGGCCACATCTGCTCCCTTCTTATTTATTTATTTTGCTCATTATTTGCTTGTTGTTTTGCTCATTGTCTTTCTCCACATTGTCTGCTCATTGTTTCTGCTCAAAGCCTGCTCATTTTCTGCTCGTTGTTTGTTGTCTTCTTTAGGAGGAAGGAGGAACCAAATCCAGACCTCCCATGTTGGGGGTGGGCTCTCACCTGCTTAAGCCACATCAACTCCTTGGTGGAATTTTGATTAGTAGAGAATTGAATCTATAAATAATTATGAGGAGAAATGACATCTTCACAATGTTTAGTATAACAATGGATGAACACAGAATGTCCTTCTATTAGTTTGCTTTCTTTGAGCAATATTTTGTAGTTTTCTGAATACAGATCTTTTGCATTCTTGGTTAAATTAATTCCTAGTTATTTGAGTCCTTTTGTTGCTATTGTAATTGAATTTTTTTCTTGATTTCTTCCTCAGCTTGCTCATTACTAGTGTATAAATACCCAAATAATTTTTGCTTACTGGTCCTGTATCGTGCCACATTGCTGAACTCATTTACTAGCTCTAACAGCTTTGTTGTCAAAATTTTAGGATTTTCTAAGTATAGGAGCATGTCATCTGCTAATAGTGAGATTTTTCTTACTCTTTTCCAATTTGGATGTATTTTTTTCTTTTTCTTGCCTAGTTGCTCTAGCTAGAACTTCTAGCACAATGTTGAATAACAGTGGTGACAGTGGGCATCCTTGTCTTTTTCCTGTTCTTAGAGGGAAAGTTTATAACCTCTCTCCATTGAGTACAATGTTGGCTTTGAGACTTTGCTATATGCCCTTTATTATGTTGAAGAACTTTCTTTCTATTCCTATCTCTTGAAGTGTTATTATCAAGAAAGGATGCTGGAATTTGTCAAATGCTTTTTCAATGTCAAGATGATAATGTGTTTTTCCCCTTCATTTTGTTAATGTGGTGTATTGCATGGATTGGTTTTCTTATGTTCAACCATCCATGCATACCAAGAATAAATCCCACTTCATTGTGATGCATAATTCTTTTGATATGTTGTTGGACTTTATTTGAAAATATTTTGTTGGGAATATTTGCATCTATGTTGATTAGGCAGATTGTTCTGTAATTTTCTTTTCTTGTGGTATCTTTATCCAATTTTGGTATTAGGATGATGTTGGCTTCATAAAATGTTTTGGATAATTTTTCCCTCCTTTAATTTTTATTTGGAAAGTTTAAACAGGATTGGTATTAATTCTTCTTTAAGTGTTTGGCAGAATTCACCTGTGAAGTTATCTGGTCCAGGACTTTTCTCATTAGGAAGAACCTTGATGAGTGGGTTAATCTCTTTGTTTCTAATTGGTTTGTTCAGTTCCTATATATCTTGGAGATTCAGTCTAATTTTGCACATTTCTAGGAATTTGTCCATTTAATTTACATTGTCTAATTTGTTCACTTAAAGTTTCCCATAATATCCTCATATGATCCATTTTATTTCTGTGGGGTCATTGCTAATGCCCCCCTTTCCTTCTTGATTTCATTTATTTGCATCTTTTCTTTTTTTCTTTGTTGGTCTTGTTGTTTTTCAGCTTTTGGTTTTGTTGACTTTCTTTATTGATTTTTTTCCCCTCTATTTCATTTATTTGTCCTCAAATGATTGTTATTTCTTTCCTTATGCTTGCTTTGGGATTGTTTTGCTGCTATTTTTCTAATTTCTCCAATTATTCACTTACTTCCTTTTCTTTTTAATACAGGCATTCAGGGCTACAAATTCCCCCCTCAGCTCTGACTTCATGGTATTCTGTAAGTTTTTTTTTTTAATAAATCAATTTTATTGATACATATTAATAAAGCATACAATTCATCCAAAGTGTACAATCAATGGTATTTGGTATAATCACATAGTTG